>APFE030722200.1:4937-40263 GCA_000404065.3 Pinus taeda | reverse complement strand
TTCATCTGAGGTGGTTTTCACCTCTACAGAAGGAGCATCATCAGATCCCTTTCCTTTATCAAGAGCTTTAGATTTACACTCCCTTCTAAAGTGCCTTTCCTTTCCGCATTTCCAGCACACCACCTTTATGGGTTTTCCTGGAGATTTAGATCTCCCTCTAGATTTAGATCTCCCACTCGATGACTTATTTTTGTTTCTGTTATGGGACCGTCCTCGTACAAACAAGGAATCACCATTATGGTTGTCCATATTTTTCTGTCTCATCTCCTCCGTCAGCAAGGTTGAGACAATTTCATCAAACTGGAAAGCAGTTGCATTGCTACCTATTGCAATAACCAGACTATCCCACGAATCTGGTAGAGAACACAACAGACTAATGCACTTATCTTCATCTGAAATTTTAATATCAACAGATGGTAACTGACTTACCATAGTGTTAAACGCATTCAGATGCTCTGTCACAAAGTCTCCATCTTTCATCCTCAGGTTATACAGCTTTTTCCGCAGGAAGAGTTTATTCACCAGAGACTTAGATTGGTACAAAGTCCCTAACTTGTCCCACAGAACCTTCGCCGTAGCTTCCCCGGATACATTCAGCAATACTGAATCTGAGACACACAATCGTATTGTGCTCCTTGCCTTCCGATCCAACTTCTTCCATTCTTCATCGGTCACTCCCGTTGGTTTAGTACCCGGATCTACCGCGATCCACTGATCTTTATCCACCAACAGATCCTCCATCTTGAGTTTCCACAACTCAAAACTCTGACCATTTGAACTTCTCAATCTCTATCTTTCTGCTGCTTGCCATCTTCTTTCACCACCAGAATCGATCTCACAGATCTCCCACTAAACAGGGTCTACCACAGGCCTGAGCGAAACCCCTCAGCACAAAGGCGTCCCCTTGAAGCAAAACAGCTCTGATACCAAATGTAGGTTTTTAACCCTGTACAGAAATTACCTGCATACGAATTCTAAAACAAAGAAAATAAATAATGCGAGAGCATAACACATAAACACATATGCACAGAGATTTTCCCCTGGATCCCAAAACCGGGACTACCAGCTTGATTTTTCATTATGTTCATTTCAATGTTACAATACATATTTATTCATGCCGAAGCATCCAATACCATGGACCAAAAACCTTCGCGTCCAAAAAACATGTGCGAAAATCATGCACAATACCATAGGTGGGTCCGCCCAACCTAACATAGGGTCCAAAACCAAAATTTTCCAGGGCGCTGCCCCGTACCCCATAAAGTGGGGTTACGAGTACACCTCAAACCCCCGGTTAACTATGTGGAAATAATATAACACAACCCAACACTCCCATGTGTTATATACATCGCATGTTCCTAAATCCTTTAATTTATAGAGCGGCTACTTTCACCCACGTATGGAGTTCCACAGGAATAGTGGATGAGATAAACATATTTCATATTCTTTGGGTCCACATGGTCCTTCACTGATCTTATATAGCTCTTAATGGTAGGAAGGGATCTAAAGGTCATACGTACTTTATGCTTCCTCAAAATTCTAGCAATTCTATCCATGGTCCCTTGAATAAATGGAAGATGCACTCATGAAAACCTATCTATGTGTTATTCCCTATTCGAAAGACCTTTTTTTGCTTTAAGGAAAGGTTTAAGACACTAGTTCTTACTATAACCATTACTATAAAAAAACATTTAGGAGATGGGTTTTTTCTTCATCAAGGTGCTTTTTGTTAGAAACTCTAAAGGCCCTAGGGGCTAAGGTATTGAGAACACCTAGTTATTGGGTCAGGAAATGATGGGATTTAGCGTTAAGATATTTCTCTATCTAAGTTTTCTTCTGAAAGACCTGATGGGAAAAATAACCATCTTATTCTTTTTAAATAAGGACATTGAGAAATGGAAAACATTCATTGGTTTAAAATTTAATAGTAAACTTTGCAGAACTCAGTTGATTTTTAAGATGTTGGAAAAATAGGTTCGACTTTTCTTGACCATGTCACTAGATGACGCATGTGTCATCTACAAAACTTTTCCAAAGCCTTATCTAAAAAATATCTGAGGAAAACTCCATAGATTCAAATTATTTCATGAACATATTAGCCACAATGAAAGATGGGGGAAACCCATCACAACACCACAAGTTTGTTCATAAAATTCCCCTTCAAAGCAAAAGAAATTAGAGATAAGACAAATCTCCACTAAATAGGTTGTATCTGGATGAGTGTTGCACCTCATGACCTTGATAGCATCATTAATGGGGATACTAGTGTAGAGTGAGACCACATTGAAACTAACTAGCTTATCACTAGGACCAAGCATTATATCCTTTAACTAATTGACAAAAGAAGTTGAATCCTTGACAAAGGAATCAATGAGACCAACAAGGGGTTTAATCTTCTGAGCTAAATATTTAGCTAGAAAATAGTTCAACCTCCTTATGGTGTTGACAATGGGTCTAAGAGGCACCCCTTCCTTATGGATCTTAGGAAGACCATAAATCTTAGGTGTGAGAGGGCTAGTCTTGATGAGCTTATGGCTCAAAGAGCTAACCATGCTACCAGCTTTAATGGCTAGAGCTACCAATTTGGAGATATTTTTCAAGGGATTCTTGTTGAGCTTATTGTAACTCCCACTATTACATAAGTGATCCAACATTTTTCTCTTGTAATCTTCCTTATCAAGGATAACCGCAACTCCCCCCTTGTCATCTTTGAGAACCACAATGTCCTTGTTTCTATTCAACGTTTTGAGAGCCTCATACTCAGCCTTTCCAATGTTGTTATTTGGGGGCTTAGCCCTCCTCAAGACAACATCAAATCCTTGCCTAATGATATTCTTAGTGACCTCCACCGAGTCCCTTATCCCAAATTCAATATTACATATAATATCTTCAACTCGGATTTTACTAGGAGCAAGGGAAAAATTTAACCCTTTCCCAAGGGACTAGAAACATGGGGGTCAAAAGAAAAGCTAGAGAGGTATACAAGTCTCTCATTAAAAGCAGAGAGAGAAACTTTCTTATCTATTTTCCAAGGCTTCCTATCTGCTTGTCATTCTCTTATCCATGTTTTCCACTACATCAACTTCCTATATGTTTTTCACATTTCTCATCCTGTCTCCCTTATGAAGAAAATATTTATATATGTTGTCTCCCTGAAATTCTTAACATTTTATGAGTTTTTGTCTCAGTATCTTCACCAATGAATATGTTATATTGCATTCAATTTGTGTTATTTTATCTTGATGATGTGTCTCAACATCATTTCTAAAGAAAGGAAACTCGAACCCTTTATTTTTTAGATCCATCTTTCCTTTATTTTTTTCATCCTTAACCTTTTCAAATCTATCCTTCCCTTGTTCTACTATTACAAATATTTTTCCTTCCACTTGGCTTCCTCCAACGTATTTCATTCATTGAGTTGGATGTTATTCTTCTCGAATGATGGTATCCTACTAAAATACATTTGAATTTTAACCTTCTCATCCTTGTTTAAATCCAAATATTTCATAATTTGTAATATTGTTGTCTTGTAATCTTCCATAGTCATGTTTCCTAGTGTTAGAGCCTAGATTTACCTCAGGCTGAAAAGGTAAGCCTCTAGGTCCACATCAAACCACGCTCAGCCTCGTAGCTATCCCTACGAGGACATGAGAGGGATCTCTCTGGGTCAAACTCAGTAAAAATGCTCAATAGGTTTCGAGATGACTTGTAATGATGATTTTAGGCTAGTAAATAAATATGAAAGAGGTAATTTAATGGATGACTGAATTTTCAGGGCTGTATGGGACAAAGGACAGCATGAGCGGAGAAATTAAATCAAAGACACAAAGTATTTCATGAGGCAAGATAGGCAGGAAGTTTAGCAATCAAATTGAAACAATATGGAGTGGAAAGAATTTTTATAGGTTGAAAAGGGCATAATAAATGGATCCTTTTCAAACTGAAGAAGACACAAAGAGCATAAATGCTTTCCCAAGGCAGAGCAATAAACTGGATTCTACCTTTCTTACTTAAAAGCATTTGACTAGAAATGATTATGAATGAAAGGTAAAACATAAGAAGATACATATGAAATAGAAAGAAGAAACATATGCTAAAATCATACCACATGAATCTCATGAATCAGAGCTGCATCATTTCATTAATTCTCTACCAGAACTGTACAGTGAAACGTTGGTTTTTTTTCCACTCTTCTCCAAAAAAAACTGACCCTTTACAAATAATTTACAATACAATAAATAAACTCAGAGGTGGGAAAACATATCGATGAAAATAGGGAGCTGTTTCAACTGGAATTATGAAGATAGAAAAAGAGCCATTCATCTGTTCTAAAGACGGAACAACGTTCCACTTGAATTTCTCTGATGACCAATTAAAAGGCAAAAACCATAGCGTGGATCCCATAAAATCGTAACTGAGGACAAAATAGGAAATCTATTCCTATCTCTCTACTGTGGTAGATATTCTTCGTTTTAATTTTGGATTTCGGTCTTTGACCTTTCACCTTCCCTTTGTCGTTTGAATAAAAACCAATTTTTTATAATTAGCATCCTTTGCAATATTTGGGGAGCTTTCATTTTGATGTAGCAACTTTTCAGACATGTTATTTCACTCATATATAGTGATGATAGGAGTAAAGAACATCATGGAACATATTCCATATGCCTATCAAAAATTTCCATCCAGATTTCCTCGGTCGCTTCCATTCTTCGCTCTTTGGCAAGAGCATTCAGTAACACGTAGTATAATTATATGATCAGATTTCACCACCTCTGTTCTCACCAACTCTGGAAGCATTTTCACAAGATTTCCTCCTCTACAACATAGACATCTATTACTAAACCCCACAACATCTCCAGCTTCGGTCATTTTGGAAGTAACTAAGGATCCATCGATAAGTGTTTCACCAACAGGGAGCGAGAAGAGCTGAGTAATTTGAATTTTGCAGAGAAACGATAAAAAAAATTCATTGTCATCCCTGTGTGCTATGTGCGAGCCCAACGCGCCACGCTCACTATATGCGCCATGCTCGTGGGAAAATACACAGTGGCAAGAGGCCCTGTACGCTGCGTCCTCGCAATGCGTCACGCCTTCTCCCAATGCGCCGTGTGCACTCCAAACAAATAGTCTCATCTTTAAACCCACGGTTTCGGCCTCTTCACAATTCACCTTGACTTCTTTGATGTCTCTTGGTGCAAATGGATTGTTGGATCATAATTATATTTGTACCCTTGACATTTGTTTTTTGTTTTGAAAAAATCCAATGTTATAGTTCTTTGAAACCTTTGACACTTCACTATTTTCTTTGATTTTTGAGCTGATGATGTCCTTCCTGTCTGTTCTTTTGTAGGGAATGGATGGCTGGAACTTTGGCAAAGGATCAGGGTGGTGCCTGAAACATTTTGTGACTAAAAACTTTGAAAAATCACATATTTATTACAAAGGACAAAATGACAATTTTCTTCAAAACAGAGTTTTGAAGAAAATTCATGATCAAGTGATATAACAATGAAATTTTGCGATGAAAAACTATTTGGAAGCCTCCCTCATGCGTCTGCTGATATTATTTGAAATTTTGAAGACTAAGTTTGCGAAACCCTAGACCTATGACTGTAAATGACTGTAAACTTGATTTGATGATGAACTTTGATGATTTAGACACAAACTAGCAAATACATAATCATGATGGACATGAGTAAAAAGACCCTTCCCATGATCAGATGATGGCATGCCCCTGACAGAATGCAGATGAATGGATGAATGAGACACCTAAAAATGAAATGAAATAAGCGAAATGATCTCTGACGGAGGGATAAATAGACTGACTCTAACATTGGCTCCAATGGGTATGGTGGCTCCTTGGAGGTGCCAAGGACTGCAGATATTTGGGACGAGTAGACAGTTCCTTCGTCCATTGGGTTATGGAGTCGATGACTTGGCAAAACCACACAAGATTTGTGGACTTATTTATTGACTGAAAATTTGACTCAAAACTAAAATTGGAAACCATAATAAAACCAAACATGACTAAAACATAACTAACAAACCTACTCTAAGTGTTCTTTTCACCTCTCGATTAAGTGAAATGGAACAACCAATGCAACCATGTAAGCATCCTAGTTGCTATTTGATTTCTTCCAAGTGCTCACTTAGGAAAAACAAGAGAAAACTATTGAACGACAACTCCCATGGAAAGTCGGAATCAAGTTGACTGTTGATAAACTTGCAAAGCATGAATTGACTGGATGACTTTAAGAATACTGCAAAAGGATCTTCATAAACATCACTATTGATTTGCATTAACACCTTACTACTCTGGTCCAAGTAATCTTCATAGCTGGATATTACGATTTTCCTCACATTCGTGTTGTCTTTCTCTAATGGTTGAAGCAGACTGTCAAAAGGGTCCTGAATTTCATGAATAACCAAACTCTGTTGCTGATTATCAATCTCCTCATATGACTGCAAACATTGGTATTGGCTATGCAATGAACAATCTGTTAAACAAGACAATGAAGGCGAGTTTTGAATAAGATTATTATCAACATTCTTTTTTGGCACGTGGTTGGCCAATGGGGAAGAACTTTTACAGCAAACATCATCCAACACACGAGCAATAGGATCATCAAAAACTTGAAAATACTGTTGCAATGTGTCCATTGAAACTATATAACATCCTACTGGCTGTTCATCTTTTCCTTTAGAGATATTACAAAGATTATTTTTTATAAAATAAAATGCTTCGAAACAAAAGGGTACAGAATCCTCTTGCATCATTAAATCATGTATTTCGGCTTCCACGCATTCATCTATAATCTGATCTTCAATTGTGTTTGGTGGCTACAAATCAAGTGCTAGGGAGGGTTTTGTATCCAAAATGATTTCATCAATCATTTTAGGGGAAGATTTCTCATTAACAACTTGCTCAAGAATTTCGCCAAATTGTTGACTTCCTACAAGCTGTTCATTTGAAGATTTACTGTGAAATTTTCCCTTCAAAAACTGAAATGATTCAAAACATAAAGGTAGAGATTCATCCTGTATCGTTTGATCATATGTGCCAACTTCCATGTATTCATGTGCAACTTGAAAATCAATGGCATTTGGGGGTTGGAAATCTGAATATGAGAAGTCTGGAACAAGGTTTTCATTGCCCTCAAGATGGTCTAGATCAAGACTTATTGACAGTTGATTTTGAATTGCATGAAAGTTGTCTCTGATGAACTGAAATGAATCAAAAAAAAAAAGGTAAAGATCCTTCACTTACTTCACAATTTGTTGCACTTTCTTCGTCATTGTCATAGCTGATATGCATCGTTTGATCACAGTACTCAAGCTGCTGAAAGGGAACTTCTTCCTCCCACAAACTAGCTGCTGATTTATTTGCAAGATTAACTTTTGTTTGGAGAACATAATCATCATCATACTGATCAAACTGAGGAAAATCATTAGTGTACATGTCATCATCAAGCATACATGTCATATCAACATATCTCTCTTCTCCAAGATGATCTATAAAATAATCATTATCATATCTATGACAACTGGGGTAAGAAAGAAGATGTTTTGGATCAGCAACTTGTTCTTCTTCAATCGGCGAGCGATGGGCTTGAAAACTATACTCATTCCTTGTGATGATCCTTTGCATCATCTCTTCCACTACACCTACCGAAATGTCAATCTTTACCTCTAGAGATGTCGATTCCTCCAGATCTATGTTTTTCATATCTTCTTCCTTCAACTTTGCCCTTCGGATCAGCAAATGCGCCTCTACATCTATTGCACTATTCTTCATCTCTTCAAGTGTTGCAAGATTCCTTTCTCTCAGTTGAAACTCCATTTCCGGATCAAAAGCACTGGGGTGGTGCAAGAGAGCAGATCTAGGTGGAGGCCTTATATCAACTGGCATCGAATAATAAACTTGGTTAAATTTGGAAGAAAACTATTGTACTGTCTCCCCTGGTTGTCTTTTCAGCTGGTTATACTCTTCTATAATCAAGAAATGGTTCTGTCTTACCACCCACCTGTCAAGGAAAAATTGATGAACTGCTGGAAATCTGAGATGCTCGCATCAGGTAGGGTTTTGAACCAACTCTTGACTTTTCCTTGCAAAGAAAGAGCAAAAAGCCTTATACTGACATCTTTTCATCAACTTCAAAAAGGTCAAGGAAAGACTCAAAATTCAGTACATGTCTCTCAGCAGTGATGTTGTAGCATTCACCATCAAATCTTGGTAGATATAGATAATAATTTGCAGGGAAAGCATGGAGTATAGGAGGTAAAACAAGAGGTCTATACCTATCTGGGACTATAAAAGGTGTAGGAGTATATAAAAGAGCTATGGGATCATTTTTTTTTTTGTTTAGGCTCATCACTATGATGAGAGTCATCATAAGATGTGGGAAAAGTAAAGAGGCTAGGATCAAAGGGAAACTCAGTATTACACTTTTTGAACAGGTCGAGTGAAGATTTGGATCACCTTTATCATACAAAAAATCCTAAAAATCTTTCAGGACAGCTTCAAGAACAACCAAGAAATAATTTACAAGAAAGCAGACTAGATCCTGAATAATGTTCCACTTTGGATACCTGAACGTTGTGTAAGATCCTTCCATTTTCTCAGAGAAAGAGTTAGTCTTCCAGTGGAGTCTCTAAATTGAGTTGGATTCACCAGGTGAATGATTTCAGCCTTGCTATGTCTGATCATTGTTCACCATCAACCATCAATTCTAAACTTGATACATGTACTGGGGTGATCATTTTAGATCAAATGTTCAGTTTATAAACTAAACCGGAGATTGACTGAAGCAGCTTTCATCTACTTTCACTAACGCAAAGAAACAGCGTTTTGAAGGCTACCTGGCTAACTTCGGGCTCTGTCTGTAGTCTACAAAGCCAAACAATGAAAATAAACTCTCATCCCCAGTATGGTCGCCACTATGTTAGAGCCTAAATCTGCCTTAGGCTGAAGGAAGGCAAAATTCAGGAAACCACAAACCACGCTCAGCCTCGTAGCTAGCCCTACAAGGACAGGGGAGGGCTCTCTCCGGGTCAAACTCAGTAAAAACACACAATAGGTTTTGAGATGACTTGTAATGATGATTTTAGGCTAGTAAATAAATATGAAAGATGTAATTTAATGAATGACTAAATTTTCAGGGTTGTATGGGACAAAGGACAGCATGAGCGGAGAAATTAAATCAAAGACACAGAGTATTTCATGGGGAAAGATAAGCAGGAAGTTTAGCAATCAAATTGAAATAATATGGAGTGGAAAGACTTTTTAGAGGTTGAAAAGGGCATAATAAATGAATCCTTTTCAAATGGAAGAAGACACACAGAGCATAAATGCTTTCCCAAGGTAGAGCAGTAAACTGGATTCTACCTTTCATACTTAAAAGAATTTAACTAGAAATGATTATGAATGAACGGTAAAAAATAACAAGATACATATGAAATAGAAAGAAGAAACATATGCTAAACTCATACCACATGAATCTCATGAATCAAAGCTGCATCATTTCATTAATTCTCTGCCAGAATTGTATAGTGAAACACGAGTTTTTCTTCCACTCTTCTCCAAACAAAACCGACCCTTTACAAATAATTTTCAATACAATAAATAAAATCTGAGGTGGGAAAATAGATCGATGTAATAGGGAGCAGTTTCAACTGAAATTATGAAGATAGAAAAAGAGCCATTCATCTGTTCTAAAGACGGAACACCGTTCCACTTGAACTTCTTTGATGACCATTTAAAAGGCAAAAACCGTAGCGTGGATCCCATAAAATCGTCACTGGGGACAAAATAGGTAATCCGTTCCTATCTCTCTACTGTGGTAGATATTCTTCGTTTTAATTTTGGCTTTCAGCCTTTGACCTTTCACGTTCCCTTTTCCGTTTGAATATAAACCAATTTTTTATAATTAGCATCCCTTGCAATATTTGGGGCGCTTTCATTTTGATGTAGAAACTTTTCAAACATGTTATTTCGCTCATATATAGTGATGATACGAGTAAAGAACATCGTGGAACATATTCCATACGCCTATGAAAAATGTCCATCCAGATTTCCTCGGCCTCTTCTATTCTTCGCTCTTTGGCAAGAGCATTCAATAACATGTAGTATAATTATATGATCAGATTTCACCACCTTTGTTCTAACCAATTCTGGAAGCATTTTCACAATATTTCCTCCTCTACAGCATAGACAGCTATTACTAAACCCCACAACATCACCAGCTTTAGTCATTTTGGAAGTAACTAAGGATCCATCGATAATTTTTTCACCAACATGGAGCGAGAAGAGCTGAGTGATTTGAATTTTTGTAGAGCAACGATAAAAAAATTTCATTGTCGGCCCTGTGGGCCGCATGCGAGCCCAACACACCATGCTCATTGTATGCACCGCACTCGTGGGAAAATACACAGTGGCAGGAGGCCCTGTGCGCTGTGACCTCCCAATGCGTCGTGCCTTCTCCCAATGCGCCACATCCACTCCAAACAAACAGTGTCGGCTTTAAACCCACAGTTTTGGCTTCTTCACAATTCACCTTAGCTTCTTTGAAGTCTCTTGGTGCAAATGGATTGTTGGATCATAAAAAATTATGTTTGTACCCCTGACGTTTGATTTTTGTTTTGAAAAAATCCAATGTTGTAGTGCTTTGAAACCTTTGACACTTCATTGTTTGCTTTGATTTTTGAGTTGATGATGTCCTTTCTATCTATTCTTTCACAAGGAATGGATGGTTGGAACTTCAGCAAAGGATCAGGGCGGTGCCTGAAACATTGTGTGACTAAAAACTTTGAAAAATCACATATTTATTACAAAGGACAAAATGACAATTTTCTTCAAAACAGAGTTTTGAAGAAAACTCATGATCAAGTGATATAACGATGAAATTTTGCGATGAAAACATATTTGGAAACCTCCCTCATGCGTCTGCTGATATTATTTGACATTTTGAAGACTAAATTTGTGAAACCTTAGACCTATGACTGTAAATGACTGTAAAAATTATTTTATGATGAACTTTGATGATTCAGACACAAACCAGAAGATACATAATCATGAGGGACATGAGTAAAGAGACCCTTCCTACCGTCAGATGATGGCATGCCCCTAACAGAATGCAGATGAATGGATGAATGAGACACCTAAAAATGAAACACAATAAGAGAAATGATCTCTTACGGAGGGATAAACAGACCGACTCTAACACCTAGCATGAGCATGAGGAATTATTTTATATTATTCTCATAATAATTCTATAAAAAATTATACTATTATAAGTATTTCTTGAATTTATTCCAAGAAATGATCTTATCATTGATATGTTTGACTAATTTAGCCAGTCCCACCACATGGAATCCTTCCCTCGAAAATGATATATTGCAATCCTTATTTCTAGGTTTGATGAACAATTATGTAGTTGAAAATATTTTCTCATTCACAATATCCAAGATTTAGAATATTAACACCTCCTATACTCTCCATCAAAAATTGTTGGAATGATCCTTTTAAGTTTTCCCTACAAACAATTAAACTTGATTATACTTCTTTGATGTATTAAAAGAGATAAGCTTGGTTTTCTCACAACATTTTCCCATTATCCTTTAGTTGAATACCTTTGTGAATGATAATTCCTACCAACCCTTCTTAATTTTCTAGACCCTCTATGTTCATATCTCCTTTCATGATATTTATGATCTCTTACATATCCTCGACTAGCTATATGTCTTGTGTTAGAATCCTTATGAATTCACCTTCGCAAAATGTTCAAAAGAAGAAATTGGGTATTTATTTGATTTCATCCCTCTTGATCCGTTATCATATTTTCATTTTCTACTACATATCTCTAAACTTCCCTCTATAATCTCTTCATTGTCTCAATTATCACTACAACGTCCACTCCACCTCTATGTCTGTTAGAATTTCTTTGTACATTTCCCATGTTTTTATGCATCCCTCTAATTTCATATCCATGGATATAAGAAACTCGTGCAACCTTCATATCTTTATTCCTCGTTTCTATGCTATATCCCTTCTATCAATACCTCTAATTCTACAAATTGTGCATTAAACAATTATTTGATAGAAATCTTGCATATTGCAAAATGTTTCAGTAATTAGGCTATAGGTCATTCTTCATCTCAATTCATGAAGAACAAGGATACACGAATATAAATTCTAATAATTTATATATAATATCATTTTAATTAATTTTCTAGTGACTATACCCATGCTTCATTATGAGTTCTGAGCTAAAATTCATGGGTTCCTAAAATAATCAATTTTACTCTTTCTATGTTCTCGTTTGAATGGTACATTTAATCTTGTAGGCTAATTTCTGCCACATGTAGTAGAAAATGTGTTTTTTTATTAGTCACATATAGAATTTAATATAAATAATGTATAGAAACTTTCAAATGTGTAATCAATGCACTACTGAAATTCTTCATAAATGTACAGTTGTCTATATTGCAATTTTAATATTTTATCAAGACATGTTTTTAGCCAAATTTTTTATTTTTGAAATGAAACAAAAATAGGAAAACTTCAATAACAAAATGTTTCATAGGTTGTAAATGAGATAAAATTGTTTAGTAAATATTTTTTTCTAGACTTGTGATCTGGGGTCCTTTTTCCTCAAAAACCCCCAAAAAGTGTGAGAGTAATGTTGTTTGGCATATTTTTGTGTCCCCATTCCATAATCCTTGGAATTTAACCAAAATATCCACTAGTAATTTGCATGCCTACCTTTTGGACTCACTATAAAAATTTCATTACCAACAATCGAAGAAAAATTTCATATTTTTTCTTCAATATCAAAGTTGAAGGGAATGAAGACAACCCTACCTCTAATGCAACATAAATATGGAACAACTCAAAAATGAAAAATTGTGTGTGTGTGTGTGTGTGTGTGTGTGTGTGTGTGCATGTGTGTGTGCGTGTGTGTGTGCGTGTGTAGAGAGAGAGAGAGAGACAGAGAGAGAGAGAGAGACAAAGAGACATTCATAGGGGTGGCACCCTCCACCCCGCCAAGTATCCATGTAATTAAGAGAGGGTTGTTGTGGCCTGCTCCCGCCCCATACACAAAGCATCTTAAGGTCATTTCATAGTTTTCAAGGCTAGGTACACTTTGGATCCTTCATATATTTTATGTGTAGCAAGGGTGCTATATGAGTTATGTGTGTGTAATTCCCCTATAGTAGGTGGGATTTTTTTTTTCCCTTCATAGTTATGAAGGATTGCATTACTATTACCATTATCCAAACAAATGGATTAAGAAGTTGGATTTTTTGGATCTGAATTGACATGCTAGGAGTTCCACTATGATTGTGTCTCATTAAGGCTTCAATTTCCAATTTTTTTGGGCAAATGTAGGGGGTGAATACCAGAAAACAGTTAAAGAAATCAGCACGACTACTGGTAGATTTGGGAGAAAATCAGGTTTTGAACTACTGAGGTGCTTGGTCCTAGCTCTTATCCATGGCTATAAGCAAGCAATATATTTCTATGTTCCTAGTATATTAATTTCCATGGCTTATGTCTATTGTTGGTACTATGTGGGTTTTTTTAAGGGGACTTACAAGGGTCTATCAATAATTTGTATCCTTTATGACATGCATGGTCATTGTGGGGCTAGTGAACATGGGCAACAAATTCATCATGTTCCTAGTCACAAGCCTAGGAGATGATGACTACTTATCATTATGTAACCTCTCATAGTACTTGCATAGAGATTTAGTAGCTTAAGAAGCATGTTTTTCAAGACTGACAAGGTTATTCAGACATACAACTATTAGAAGGGCATTACAATTTCCATTTTGATCTTGGTCATACTCGAGGAAGAAGGAATCAATACATGAATTCTATTACTCTCCACTAGCAGATAAAGTCCCTACTAGGATTAATTTTAAAGGAGAATCACAAAGATAGGAACAACATAATTTCCTTTATTAATGATATTTAACGGAACCAATGGAAATAACATGCATATTTTGATAGGTTGGAAACTCTCTTAGATCACATGGAGATACACATCCATTGTGACTTTAAGCCTCCAATGTCACCTGGTATGACTGTGAGGGATCTAGCCCCACTAACATCAATGGACGCTATTGTAGTGGCTACAACCACCCTCCAAAATGTTTACTATGCTTCATTTTGGAGTCTCCCTCCTCAAGCATGGCAGTTCATCTCGCACTGACCCAGGTCCTTGTGCTTTCATTGAGATTTATCTTTTGAATTTTTGCATGTTTTTTCTTACTTGATTTACTGTCTAACCCACAAGACAATATTTTGACTTGGTTTCAACCCAGTTCCAAGCTTGCCTTAGTGAACTGTGTAATCCTTGAGGGAAACCAGCCTTGCTCTTGGGAATTATGTAATCCAAGCCAGCAATAAGCCTTTAGCTCTAGAATTGTGGAAAGCTAGTTCATAGCCAACCTTCACCTAGGAAGCTATGCAAAGCGTGAGAGATAGCCCAAAGTCACTAAGCCCAGAAATTGTATAGAATTCTTTCTTCTCAGTGTAGGAATTTATAAGGTAAGTTCCTTAGACAGAACACCAAAGGACACCTCTCACAAATAGATCACAGATCAATACACCAGTATTCTTGATGTGGTTAAAACCCTCAAAGAGGGAAATTGTCCACAGCCTGAGCCAATGTAGTCACTTCAGGAAATTTATTAATAAAAGAATGAAAATTTATAGAAACTTCTCTCATGAATGGCTACCCCACAAATGACTCTCCATGCTCTTTAAATAGAGATCATGGACCAATCGGGTGTTAAGACATAGATCAAGTGTCAGTAATACCAAGGAGAGAATGAATCATCAGATCTCTACATATCATGACCATCGGATTGTAAGTTAAAAAAGTAAATAGTAAAAAAACACACTTTACCTAACTCTACACTAGACCAAGTTATTCTTAACTATTTCCTATGTGTTGGAATATCCTAACATCCCCACAAGAACAACTTGGGATAGGATTGAAGGATGTACAAATATGACACAACAGGAGAAGGAAGGAGGCATTAGTGCCTATCCCCCCTTAGTGAAAACTTCCTGAACTCCAACCATAAATTGAAGTTTAGTAAACTTTGCCTCTGTGAGAGCCTTTGTAAAGATGTCTACAACTTGATCATCTGTTGAACAATATTGTACTTCAAGAACATGGTCATGAATGAGCTTTCTCATGAAGTGCATGTGTAGTTCAATGTGTTTGTTGTGTTGATGTTGGACTGGATCTTTGCATAGTTAAATGGCACTTTGATTATCACACCAAAGTCTAGTCGGATGTTGCTGCTAAAAGCCAAACTCTGATAGGATTTTACGAAGCCACATGGCTTCCTTACTATCTTCTATGACACCAAGATACTCTTCTTATGCTAAAGAAAGAGAAATGGTACTTTGTTTCTTGCAATCCCATGTAATAGGTCCTGAACCGAGAGTGAACACATAACCTACAGTAGACTTCTGATCATCAGGGTCACCAGCCCAATCAGAACTAGTGAAACCAACCAATAGAGGAGATGCTTTTACACCGTAATGAATCCCAAACTAAAATGTACCTCAAACATAATGAAGTATTCTTTTTTCTTCTTTCCAATGAATTTCATGTGTGTTTTGCATAAACCGAGCAATAAGGCCAACAATAAAGGAAAGGTGAAGACGAGCATGGGTCAAATACAAAAGTTCTCCTACAAGTTCATGGTATAAGGTAGCATCAACTTCAGGGGAAGTACAAGTGACTAAAAGTTTGCCTCCAGACTGAAAGGGAGAAGGGGCTGGCTTACAGTATTCCATGTGAAAATGGTGTAAATGATCATAGGCATACTTAGAAAAGGAAAGGGAAATACCTTCCTTGGATTGCAAGACTTAAAGACCAAGAAAATAATGCAAGTGTCCTAAGTTTGTCATTTCAAACTTATTTTTAAGGCTAGACTTCACATGGTTTATAAGGTTTGGATCACTACTGGTAAGGATACGATCATCAACATAAAGAATAAGAATGATAAGAGACTTTCCCACTTTCTGGGTGTAGACAGTATTGTTAGAATGGCACCTAGAAAAGCTAGTTTCTAAAAGAAATCTATCCATTTTGGCATACCAAGCCCTAGGGGCTTGCTTGAGATCATAAAGGGATTCCTTAAGCTGACATACAAGACTGGAGTCTGTTCATATAAAACCAGTAGGTTTTTCCATATAGATTTCTTCATGTAAGTCCCCATGCAAGAAGGTAGATTTAACATCCATCTAATGGAATTCCCATTTGAAAGAGGAAGCAAGGGAAAGGACAAGGCAGATAGAGTTCATTTTTGCAATAGGGGAGAAGGTTTTAGTATAGTTAATGCCTTCAACTTGTGAAAAACCCTTAGCAACAAGACGAGCTTTATGTTTATCAACTTTTCCATCTGGTCCATACTTGGCTCTGTAAACCCATTTTCATCTAACATGTTTTTGTACCTTTGGAAAAGCAACAAGATCCCATGTATCGTTTTCCAATAATGAATGATATTCTTCATTCATAGCTGTGTCCCAATCTGGATGGCCTAAAGCTTCTGCAAAGGTGTCAGGATCGTAATTTGTTGAAGCTTGAGCCAGTAAGGAAGAGGCTCTATTGAACTGAAAAATGTGTACGTCGTTGATCTGTAGGATCACCAAAAAGAGAACCTGCTACATCCCATGTAGCATGGACCAATTATGGAAGCTGAGAAGCTGAAGGAGGATCCTAAGAAGGTGGGGGAGGATTTTCGTCCTCACTGTCATCATCTGAAAAAGAAATATTTTCAGAAGTAGAAGGGATAGAGAGAGATGGCACATCTGCCTAACTAGGCTCGTAGGCCGATATATTTTCAGTAAACTTTACATCTCTTCTAATTATAAAAATTTTGGACTTAAGTGGAATAGGTTTATATCCTTTGACATCTTCAAAATATCCAGCAAAAATACATTTTTCACTCTTAGGTTCTAAATCTTTATGTCTCTCATATAGAATACGGGCCCATGCTTCACTTCCAAAAACACGAAAGTGACTTACATATGGTTTAATTGAGCTCCATTCCTCTTCTGGAGTGATATTTTTTAAAACCTTAGTAGGAGTGTGATTTAATATGTAATTTTCACAATTAATTGCTTCTTCCCAAAAATTAAGACTAAGTCCTTTACATTGAAGTATATAATTAGCCATTTCCTTTAAGGTGTGATTCTTCCCTTCAGCTACACCATTTTGTTTTGAAGTATATGGAACAGTATGTTGCATTTGAATTCCATTCTCAGTGCAAAATTTGATGAATTTATTGTTAACATACACTCCACCATTATCAAATCTTAGCTTAAGAATTTGATGTCCAGATTGTTTTTCAACAAAGGCCCTAAAGTCCAAGAACATGTTAAATACTTCACTCATGAGTTTTAAGAAGTATACCTAAGTTCATCTGGAGAAATCATCAATGGAAGTGAAAAAATACTTGTAGCCAGAGAATGAAACCACTAGAAGTGGACCACATAAATAACTATGCACAAGCTGTAAAAGGGTTGAGGCGTGCCAAGATGCACATTTTTCAAAGCTATCCCGATGATGTTTTTTGAGTACACATCTGGAACAAACATCATCTCTACAAGATACCATTGGAAGACCTGTCACCATATTTTCTTTACATATATTCTGAAGATAGCGATAGTTTAAGTGACCAAATCACTCATGCCAAAGTTTGTTCACTTCGTCATTATGAGCAACAAATACCGAGGGAATATTTGATGACCCAAAGTTGTTAAGCTTATACAAGCTTGTAGAATCATCAACAATGCTAGTAGCTATAATTTGTCTAGGATCTCTTAGGTCCTTAGTTACAACATCGTGAGGTGAAAATTCAAAGATTTTACCTTCACCTAAATGAGTTATCTGATATACAGATAGAAGGTTGCAGGATAAGGTTGGAACACATAATACATCATTAAATTGGCCATTCTCTAGATGAACAGTTCTAGTCCCTACAACACTAAGAGATCTATCATCACCAACATATATATTTTTGGTGTTATAGTCATTTAAAGAATAAAACATGGCTTTTTTTTTTGCCATGTGATAAGAAGCTCTGGAATCAATGAGCCACTCATGAGAATGAGAATAAGAAGATACATTAGTGCATAACTAGACCAAGATGCTTGACAACCACAAGCAGAAAGTGTTATTCTTGAAGATGAAGTTGAAGTTGAAGAGTGCTCCAAATGGATGTTATGCTTCTTCATTGTTGCTTCCAAGGCTTCCATCTTCTTAGAGAATTTGGATTCTAAGTAGTGATCTCGATTACAAAAGTGGAAATTTCTATCAGTCTTCTTCCCTTTGTTTTTATTTGCCTTATTATTTTGTTGAAATGATTTTTCATTTTGAGACTGAAATTTCTTAGGACCCTTGTTTGGTTGAGGACCATTATTTTTAGGATACGACTTCTTAGGATTCTTTGATTTTGGTTACTGCTGGGTGGCTAAGGCTTTCTTAGAAGAGTTTCCAAGATTAAGAAGACAAAGATGTAAGATTTTTTCATGTTCTCTTATTAAAGAATCAGTAAAGGCATCAAAGGAAGGGGACTTATAGTCTTGTCCTTGAGAAATGAAGGCTTCTCTTGTAGAATGGAAGGTGGAAACAAACATAGAGTAGGTTGGTCCCAACTTAGTAAGAATGGAATAGATAAGGCTACCATCTTCTTTCTTAACCTTAACACCTTCGAAGAGAAGTCTAAGGGTCTTGAGCTTGGACAAAAAATCTTCAATGGAAGAAAAATTATTAGGGTCCAATGTAAGCAACTCATTTTCAAGTTGATGGGCTCTAATTTCATTTTTAGTACCAAAAACTTTAGTGAGTTGTTTCATTGCTTCATTAGGGGTATCAAGTTCTGCGATATGGAATCTAAGGTCTAGAGAAATAGACATCCCTATCAACCCATGTGCTTGATATTGCCTATTTTCCCATTTGGCTTCCTTACCTTCATCTTGAGGTTTGGTTTCTTGGCCTGATGCTATTCTATAAAGACATTTACTTCTAAATAAATCCACAATGTAGGACCACCATTGCAAGTAGTTGGTGCTTTCAAAAATAACTTGGCATGGATTTTCCATTTAAAAAAAAAATGACATTTTAGATGCTGAAACTAAGTGTTCCAATGGAAAGATCCCAAAAAATTAGACTGGTTAAAAAAAAACGACTCTAAAAACAGCTTCTGGATGAAGAAGTTATGCCTTTTTGAAGAAAAGTTGTTGAAGATGTCGACAAAGTGCATGAATGTGTAGATATTAATGATAATGCTATATTTAAAAAAAATCCCCCCCACCCTTTTCCAAACATAAATCTAATTAGCTCACTTAAAAAATTATGTGACTCACTTTTATAAATAAGTGAAGGTCACTTTTACAATGGTACTTTATGAGCTACCCACTAAATTGTAACTTAAATAAAAGATAACAAGACTTTAGAATTATAAGTGACTCACTTTTTATAATGGCTGAGAACACTTTTACATAATGTTACTTCAAAACATAAGCTACATATGCTTTTTGAAAAAGTAACTCAACAAAAAGAAAGCATTGAACCCAAGACCTCTATTCTCATAAAGTAACCTTGGACCAAGTGAGCTAGTTTAAAAGGTTAGTAATTTTTGGAAAAGAGGAAGAGGGTTTTTTTTTTTAGTCACTGAAGCTTGGGGGTGCATGCTTACTTGAGAAAGCTCCTTCTTTCCCTACAAAACAAAAAACCACAAAACCCAACATGGACATACAAGAGAAAACAAACCTTATGGTTTGAAGTTAGATTTACCCGGAAACTACAAATTTTCCTCAATGTTTATGATTTTCCGAGATCACATTAAGGCACAGCAAAAAAGAGAATATGCATGAGAAAAATCCTTCCTTTCTGTTTCTGATATGCCCAAATCGAATAGAGTCACAAGGAAAAGGGCATACGCAGAAATGAAAGGTATAGATCCGGTAATAAAAAACAAAGAGATAAACTAAAATAAATAGAGAGAAAATAACTAAAAACTACAAATAAACATTATATACCTCCAAATATTAAAAATGACTTAGCTAGGGATACCAGAAACCTTCCGCTTGAAACGAAAGGGGTTCCTCACTGGAACAGATGCTCCTAACACAATAGAGCAGTCCTCTCGACCTGAAAGTAGTCAAAAACAGTAGATCTAGGAAACGACAGTCGGATACAGTTCTACTGGCTTCAGATTTGGATCACCAATAGATGTGTTCCTCAAATAGCTCTGATACCATGTAGGAATTTACAAGGTAAGTTCCTCAGACAAAACACTAAAGGACACTGCTCACGAACAGATAACAAATAAATACACCAGTATTCTTCACGTGGTTAAAACCCTCAAAGAGGGAAACAGTCCACGACCTGAGCCAACACAACCACTTCAAGCAATTTATTAATAAAAGAATGAAAATTTACATAAGCTTCTCTCATGAACGGTTACCCTACAAATGTCCCTCCATGCTCTTTAAATAGAGATCATGGACCAGTCAGGTGTTAAGCCACAAATCAAGTGTCAGTAATACTAAGGAGAGAATGAACCATAAAACCACTACATATCATGACCATTAGATTGTAAGTTACAAAAGTACATAGTAAAGAAACACTCTTTACCTAACTCTACACTAGAATAAGTTATACTTAACTATTTCCTATGTGTCAGAATATCCTCACTCATAAGCTAGTCAATAAGCCAAAAGGCTATACAGACCTTCCCAAAACTGTGTAATCTCTCCAAGAAATGCATGGTATCTTTTCCTGGAAAAGAAAAAGCATCCCTAGTAAATAGGGATCTATTATCAAATTTTTGAAGCTATCATAATACTATCTTTAGAAGTTTCTGCCAGGTGTTGCTTTCTTCCTTGATCTCACGCATGTGCATCATGAATTCCAATTTTTCTCAATTCGATGTAATGTATGCCTCTATAACTCATTTGTATACTTGGTCATTAATCTCTAGCATGCCTAAGGAGATCAAGGAACCTTTGGAGCATCATTGTGACTTGTTTGCATGATTTTTTCTTTTATCACCTTTTACCACCTTTTTTGTTGCTTTTTTCTTGTTTAGCTTGTAAGAGTGTTGTTTCACTAGTTTTGTTGAGTGATTGCGAGCATTTTAACTTGTTTAGCTTGTAGAAGTATCGTTTCAAGTTTTGCATTACCTTTACAAAGTGTCGCATGCATTACCCTATTTTTCATTAACAATCATCATTGTGGTGACTCTCTCCACATGCTTTGTTATCCTTTTCTTTGATTGATCCCTACACTTACTTTACTTACATATATCATCACTCAATCACATATGCACTTAGCATCACACCATCCTTTATATTTTCTTGATTTCACACTCCCTTCGGGTAGATCTAGGCTCCCCTTGCCCAGATGTCATATTCACTTACATGCATTGCGTAATCTGGCAGCTCAAGGCCTCTACATTGGCTTTTGGAATTACGCAGAGACTGTCCTGGCCAGGTTCCAGCTGTGCACTATGTAGCTCTAGAAGTCAGTCTTCCATCTTGGTCACTAACACTGCATAATGCGTAGTCTCTCCTAGGCTCTGTCCCAGACTAAACTTCACATTGTGCAGTTCCAGTCATCAAGCTTTCACACTGACTATTGGGATTGCATAGTGTGCAGTTCCCATAGTCAGTCAGTCACCCCTGTTGGTCAAAATTGTGAAATCCCTCTCATTAGATGCCCTGATTGCTATTTTATCATGATGTGAAGTTATATTTGTTAGATCTAATGTTTTCTTGCCATGAGTGCCCTTTCTATCCCACAAGTACCACACTCGTTAAGCACTACTCTCCAGTGGTAATTGTACCATGGCACCAAAGAGAGTTACTTCAAGAAAGAACATTAGAAGTAGTACTGGGGGAAGCAATTGAAAGTGTCAGTTAACTTGCCAATATATGTAGACACTCAACTGTCCATAGAAAAGGATTCAACACTAACATGGAACCAAGTCTAGTAGCAATAGCAGAGGCAATAAAACAGTACAATATCATAGAAATAAGAAGTTGCTGACATAATACAGGGAGTAAAAAAGCTGCAAAGTAAAAGTGTATTCAATATTCATGCAGGCAGCTTTGGCAGTGGAATAAAAAGGAAGAAGAGGACACCAATAGCAAAGTGAAGGAAGAGAGAAATCAGAGTTTGCAAGTACCAAAACTGAAGTTGTAGAGACAAAGAAGAAGTTAAAGGAGGAATAATTATTGAGAAGAAGCAAAAGAGAAGAAAATATGAAACATGAGTAACAAGAAAGGCAAGGCACAATGACAGATCAAATAATGCCCATACAGGTTTAGAAGTCAGAAAAACCAACAGCTAAGGTAGATAGTGAACATATGTAGGATCGGGAAATGGCTCAGTAGATTGAGCATTTGATTGACCATATAGGCATGTAGTTAAAGCGTGAGCCAGGGAATGAAGACATTGACCTCATGTCAAGAGAATCTGAGGCCACCTTTCAGTCTCCAACATCTCCAGTGTTAGAACTAGTCCTGAGTGAGCAAGGAGAGTCTGTAATCCTTGATCATCATCTGGTGATGGATGTGTACAATCTATCATTTTATGAGTTGTGGTAGAAGATTGTAAAATCATGAAGAAATAATTTCCCGGATGATCATGTGTCACCTACATTTATGAAGGAAAGGGTGATAGTGTCATATGTTAGAAAGCATCTAGTGTCCATGGTCGATGCCACTATGGCATATGCAGGAGCCAAGAGCTCGAATGTCAAGTTCCTATTAGGAGAGAATGAACAGATGGCAAAGAAAATGCAAGTGGCTAGGTTGAAGGAAAATAACTCTGTAGGTTTCGCAATGGCAGAGATGAGGAAAGTGATACTTGATGAAGTATCAAACCTTGAGGACACCATGCAAAATCTCTATGATGGATTTGTCACCTTGCATAAGGCAGTTGTCCATCTACATGTATTTCAATAAAGGAGAAAATGGGTTTCCCAAACTCTCAGGGACATACATGTTTTTATCACCCATGTGCATAGGAGAAAATGGGTTGCCCAAACTCTCAGGGACATACATGTTTTTATCACCCATGTGCAAGAGTGGACAATGATGTACAAGGGAGCCCCGCTTTACTTGCATAAGACGACGCAACCACAAGTAGTGCTATGTTAAGCACAAATCTAGATGCTGATCTAGAATTATGACGAGCTCTCCCTGCTCATCAGCAACATAAAGGATTCGTACGCACGACTACTCAAGAGCTTGGATGTGATGGTGTGAAAGCATAGGATCCCATCAATCAGTTCCCTCAACGAAGCTCAGCACAAGAATCAGGTCCAACTAGAGATCGACAAGTACATGGAGTAGCTAAGGTGAGAGGCCACCAATAATGACTTGGAGATGAGCACAAAAAAAATCCAGAAGTAAATTGGTGTTCCTATCATGGTCAACACCATGCTACACATGCTTCAAGATGAGTTAGACACATCTTCCAAGACCATATACCCAGACGATATGGAGGCAAGAGTCTTCTATTAGAAAGAAACCATCAAGAATTTTGGGGACATCATTGCATAGTACCAATCTTGGCACCATTATGTGAGAGAGAAGCATCACGTGGAAGTTGCAAAGTTGGTCTTTCCCCAAACTTTGGATTCGTAGTGTTTTGTCTTGTTAGGTCATCTCTAGCCTATTTTGTCTCAAATGGGTACATCTGGAAAATGTATATTATTTGTAAATATGTTGTAGGTCAAATTCCAAGTGTCATTCATGGAATGTGAAAGGTAATCATGTCATGTAATGAGTTATTTGTAAGGAAGTTGAAGAGTCATGAGGGTGTTCAAAGAGTCATAAAGAAGAAATTCAAGGATCACCCCACACTTTCTTATAAATAGAACCTCATAACTTATAGAACAGGGTTTTGGGGGCCAATATTTTGGCTAGGCTTAGGCTTAGAGAAGGCTTCGGAGTATTGTGACAAGCCTTGGCTTCTCCACAACATAAAGAGAGTATACTTCTTTGGAGGAGCAGGTATTCATGACTGTAATGTTCCACTATCGAGGCTAGTGGTTGTGAATGGTGTATGTATGGATGGAACTTTCACATATAATAATATAATTGAGCCAACATGTTTTCATGCATATGTTTTTATTGTAGTTAGGCTATTTTGGTTGCTTTAGCAATGTATCTTGTTTAACTTATGCATTTTCTTATGAACTATTTTGTTTTCAATTGTATGAATCTAGTTGAAGGCATGTTCCCCGTTCATCTCACTTGATTCCCTGCAAGGTCACACACTTGCTTCCGACGAAAGTCATCATACTTATCTCTACGCGCTACTGCGATCAAGACACTATATTACCACCCACTACTAGGACTCCTACTCTAAATGGTATGTTGTCTAGTTAGGACTTCTTACTCAGGATATCCCCTTAAATGTTGGTAGGTCCAACACTGTCAAAATGTTTGGCATTGGAAGGAGGGCTAGATGACAAGTTGTGCCCTCAAAGTCTGTTTTGAATCTTTGCACATCATTCATGACTTACATCACAATCTCAACCCTGACATTTTTTCTCATGATTATGATTTTGAAGTGTTAGAGGATGTCTTAGATGACCTTTCATGACTTAAATATGATGATGAAAGTGGAACAACCCTTTGAATTCACGAAGTTTCCTTCTTGGGCTTTCGTTATAGGAATGAAGTCCCCTTGGATGAAATTTCCTGTGGGTTGTTCACTTACATGTTCGAAGGGTGTGTTATTAAATTTTGTCTCATGTTTCCTACAACCTCTATTAAATTTTTCAATCACATGATGAGAGAGTTAGGTCATGCTTTCTTTCACTTTGGTTGTAAAGCACTTAATTGCAAAATTCTAAATTTTCAAAAAGAACCTGACAAATCTGTTGTGCAATTTTATGAACGTTTCTGTCATATCTGGTTTGAATTTTTGAAAGATGAAGTTGATTGGAAATTTTTAACTGAAATATTTTAGTATATTCTTCACATCTCGAAAAATCCACACGAGTTATAATATTTCAAACCCCTCCCAGCATACGTCAGTGTTAGAGCTTCTAAATATGATAGGGACAAGGTTGTTGTCCCAGGTAACCCTCCGTCCCTTTCTCATCAAATAGCTCTAGCTCTGTAGGATGAGGTGGGAGAAGGTGCAAACTACCTATCAAACTATCACCTCCTCCCATGGCACCTACTCTGGATTTCTATGCAGATTTGGGCTGCAAGCCTGATGGTCATCACGTGGTCTCATCTATTCGACCTCCATCCTCTGGTTCCTTTGATCCTTTCAATTTTGGTGTCTAGTGTTAATTCATTCCTAATTCCACATGTGATGTTCACGAGGATCAAGTTATGGATGGAGTTGGTGTTGAGAAGACAACCTACACTATCATTTTTTGATGAGTATGTGTGGGAATCTAAAGAAAAAATTATGGTGAAGGATGACCTCATTATTTCCACATCACTTCCTATTTATCCTAACATCTTCTGCAATTACTTCATTTCTAATGTTTCTTGTCAAAATTCATCTCTAGATGTTTCTACTTCTGATAATTCATAAAACACGCAGGATGTTAGTCTGTCATTTGATTGCAGAGAGGATAAATATTTCTTCCCAAATCCACTAGGCCTCTCATCTTTCATTCTGAAAATTCAAAGCATGAATTTTTTTAATCATCAACCCCTTTGCATGGCTTGTCAGATCATGAGGATGTTGATGTCCATCGTAAATTTTATGATCGTTCTTGTCCTAATCTTTTCACACATTCATCTGATCATAATTCTGATTCACCTTATGTTGATCTTTCTACGACACCAATATTTGATGATCCATCTTTTGATGAAGTGGAAACCCCTCAAGATGTCAGGGCACTTCATCCCGAGCTAATGGTTATGTGAGGTTCTCATAGGCTTGAGGTTAGTTCCACTTCTGATTAGAAATTTGTTGAATCACCCCAGGATCCTCATCACTCTCTTGTTCACATTGAAAATCGTTCTAGTTTACATTTTTCACACCCTCCACAAGAATCCTATCAGTCATGCATTGGAAGAATCATACATAGAAAGCACAGTTGTGAAACAAGTTTTTCCCCTTTCTTCATGTTTGGTCATTTTCCATGTTCGAAAGAGTGTACATCCTTGTCGTCCACACGCAATGTGACACAACACCATGATATGTCTGTAGGGTTCCTTTCATGTTCTTTTGATCTTTTCTTTTCTTTAAATGCATTCAAACTTCGAACATTTTGGTTTACATTACTTTATATTTCTTATTTATTGGTTTGCTTGAATATCTTTCTTGTTAATCATGCCATCACTCACATGGGTCAACCAATGTGCTGGTGGTTGCATTGGAAATATCACTTCACATGAGTTGACCCATGCTCTGCTCAATTTAGGAGTAGGAGTAGTGGTTTATTTTTTGTTTTACTTTTTCTTACTTGATTTCGCTTTCATTTCACTTCTTTCCTTTCCTTGTTTTTTTGTTTTTGGAACCCTTAGGATTAGTTTCCCCATGAAAATATGTTTGTCTTCTTGAGACAAGTAGGGTGAAATACAAGAGGACTTGTACAACTATCAACATTTGATTATCTGTCTATTCCCTCTCCTTAGGAATAACTTGCATTTATTTTCATCGATGATACCCTGATGGAAAATACGTTCCTTTCAGAATGAATCTTGGTGAAATCACAATGCTTTCACTTTTAACTAGTACCACCTACTCTAATTGGTTTTCTATATTCGGTTAACCCTTGTCAACTCAGTCAAGTAGAGTAAGGTGAGGGGGGAAACCTTAACAAGTATGTTAGACGTATATATAAACATCCTTCTTCTCTCAATAAATTAGGATCCCTCTTCCACCTCATGAAATAAACCAGTGCCTATGCACTTTTATATGAAAAAAATGAAATGAAAATAAAATAAAGGCAAAAGAAGGGAAAGGCTTCCTATATAGTGAGGTGAAGAAATTAACTTCATCGGGGTACTATCTAGGCTCATTGGAAGCAGAGAAATTCTTGTTTTCCTTAAGTGACTCTGTCGGGGTACTATCTAGTCCTGCTAGCAGCGGAGCAACTCCAGAGATGAAACTAAAATTTTGACAGTCTATATTACTTGTGCATCACTAAACCCCTCATCCCCAATGGAAAAATCTCAATTGACTTTCCTTGGTAGGGGTTTCATTGGTAAAGAGAATGGTAGGGACTATATTTTTAACTCAAGCTAGTAAAGAAACCATGACGATCAAAGAATCGAACAATACTTCTGGAAGAGTTTGACTCGCTTTACTAGAGATAAAGTCCATACAGAAAGTTGGAGTTATACCAAGGTGTCGCCAATGTTGTAGTGGTTACAACCATCCTCCAAAAATTTTCATATTCTTTCTTTTGGAGTGATATCAACTTAAACATGAGCACAAAAACTTATACATATAATCATGAACACCAATGTAGCAGAAAAACACTTCATTTCATTAATAGAAAAATATTGAACTATGCTTACAAACAAAATGGAAATAAGATAGCTCGGGTGATGGTAGATTATCTCTCAAAAGAGATGTGATGGCTACATGAATTTGAATTGTGTTAAAATGTGGTAGAAGGGCCTATTTATTATTGGAAAACATGAGAAAACCATAAACAAGCAAAAACCTAACCCCAGGAGATGTAACACCAAGCGTTTGTGGCCTCCCTTGGGGTTAGTTCGGAAATCAACTTGTCGGGGTCGCAACTTGGTCATATTATCTTAGTTTCATGCGTATGATACCTTGTTGGAAAGGTATCGCGAAGTATTATAGGGTACACCACAATCCCTTGTCAATGGCAGTCAACCTATCATGTACCGCAAAAAACATCGTTTAAGGGGTCAAAATGGCTTCGGAAGTTCATGACCTAAAATATTGCTAAAAATAGTAAATGTTGAAATGAACAAGGAAACAGATGAAACTAACTGGGAGGTCTAGCTGGAATATGCGGGTGGTCACTAATAGCCACCTAGATCATTCCTCCCCCCTTAAGAAGCAATGGTCCCCATTACATGCAGAGCTTCCATGAGGTGAGGAATTTTTTGTTGAACATGGTCCCTCGTCAACCTCTTACCTTGATGAAGGAGTTGGCCTACTTTGACAACTCGACATAACTATATCCTATATTAGGGAGTTTTGTTGAGTTTTGTGTCAATGATATGATTAGTTGAGGCATGTTCCATAAATTCCAGGTTAAGCTTTGCTAGTGTGAGTTGGTCTCCAATGTCAGATGTGTCCAACAATGGTGGAAAGTATGGTTGAAGGCGATCTACATTGAACACTCGGTGCAGACCAAGGAATTATGGGATGCTGAGATTGAAGGAATTGTAACCAATGGCCTTGGTGATGGTTTATGGCCCATATCGGAGTGGGTGAATCTTGCGGTGGGGACTAGCAAGGTGCTCCTTATGCAAATGTAGCCAACCTTTGTCACCCACCTAGAACTTGTGCATCACTCGATGTTGATCATGGTGCTACTTGTACTTAGCATTGGCTTTGTCTAATATATCATGAACCTATCGGTGGATGTGTTGAATGTGCTCAATGAAGATGTTAACCCTTCATCAATGGGGCATAATGGTTGAGATCCCAAACCTACTTGAAAGTGGTTGTTTCCTGTTGAGCTATGGAGAGCTCTGTTGTAGCTGTGTTGGACATAGGGGAGACTTTCATCCCACGTGTGTGGATTCTTTGAGTTCTACATGCAAAATTATGTATGATCATCGTATTGACAACCTTTGTTTAGCCATCAATTTGGGGATAGAAATTCATGGAGTTAGTAATTTTTCTATCCAGCATCAACTAGAGACTTGACCAAAATGCACTCAAGAATCTGATGTCCTAATCTGAGACAATGGACTCTGGAGTCCCAAAGTGTACCCACACTCACTCAAGGAAGATCGAGCAGTGGCCTCTATTGTGAAACTCTTCTTGCAGGCTTCCATGATGGACATATTAGAGAATTTGTTGATGACCACGAAAACAAAATCATTGTCATGCTTAGTAGAAGGAAGGCCCGACATATAATCCATGGAGATGGATTCCCAAGTACGTCTAGGAGTAGGTAGAGTAT
Organism: Pinus taeda; assembly: GCA_000404065.3. NCBI lineage: Eukaryota > Viridiplantae > Streptophyta > Pinopsida > Pinales > Pinaceae > Pinus > Pinus taeda. The sequence goes on along the minus strand of APFE030722200.1, from coordinate 11,130 downwards.
ACAAGCCTTACTTCTTGATGGTTTGTTTGGAAATGGTGTAGGTGGTGCAGGATCTAATGTACTTCCCAAGATCCTCATGAAGTTTCATCCAATAAAAATACTTCTGCAATACCACCACTATTTTCTCTACTCTGAAATGTCCAGCAACCCAACTATAGTGCGCCTCCCAAATCATCTTGGCATGCTCACTTGCATGAACACAGATGTGTCCTAGGTGGCATACCAGTGCATCTTGAAGGTGCAAATTTCGAACTTGCTTCCCTTCCATGAGTATCTGATATATGCTAATGAATTCTGAATATTTCTTGTAAATATGTAGCAATGACAATGTCTCATACCCATAGGAGTTGAACACAATGATGAGCGTGAAGACCAGTGGTCAGCTTAGGAAATCAACAATGTTATTGGTGCTACCCTTCTTATACTTAATCTTCAAATGGAACCATTGTAGATAGGTGGAAAATTTCTGATGGCAATCATTTTGCAACTTCCCTTCTATTTGTATGAACTGTATATGTTGATGGTCTATGCAGATGACCATTTCCTTCCCCATAATATAATGCTTCCATTCATGGCAGGCCTATATAATGGAGTACATTTCTTTGTCATAAGTGGGGTACTTTCGGATCGTGTATGAAAGTGTCTCACTATGGTAAGCCATTGGATGCTCATGTTGAGTAAGAACCACACCAATAGCATAGCTAGAGGCATATCAAATGGTTGTTGCAAGTTTGGTATTGTGAGAACTGGTGCATAACAGAGGTGATTCTTTAACTCAGAGAACACTTTTTGTTGGATTTCCAATCAAAAAAAAAATATTTCGCTCTACCCTTGGTGACTTGACTTAAAGGCCAAGTGATATGCTAGAACCCCAACACAAATCTATATTAGAAATTAGAAAGACGCAAAAAGCTACAGAGCTATGTTAGAGTCATTGGGGCTAGCCAATATTGAATGAATTATATCTTGGATGAGTCCACATGTACATCCTACTGATCAACGATTTATCCCAGATATTGAACTTGGGTCAGGCCAAAGGTACATTTCTCCAATTTAGCACACAGCTTGTATTGTCACAGGGTTTGAAGGACATGTTGAATATGGTGGAGGTGTTCTTACCAACTTTGGTTGAAGATCAAGATGTCACCTAAATACACCAACACAAATGCATTGGTGAAGGTTCGCAAGATGTCATCCATCAGTCTCATGAAGGTTGCAAGGGCGTTCATCAATTCGAACAGCATGACCAACCATTCAAAAAGGCCCTCCTTCAATTTGAAGGTAGTCTTCCACAGATCGAAGGGTTCGATAAGCACCTAGTGATATCCTGATTTCAAGTCAATCTTGCTAAAATATTTGGCCTCTTTGGGCTGGGCTAGAATGTCATCAATTTGCGAGATTGGGTACCTATTCTTGACAAAGATCTTGTTTAGTGCTCAAGAGTCAATACAAACCCTCTAGGTCCCATCCTTCTTTTGTACCAATACAATCAAGCTCCCACAAGGTGATGAACTTGGCCAGATGTGGCCTTTCTACAATAGTTCTTGAATCTACCTCTTGATCCCATCATTCTCCATAATAAAGCATCGATAGATCAGTCCATTGGGCAGTGGTGTGCCCAGGGTCAAATCGATGGAGTGCTTAACCTAACAGTGCAGAGGTACCCCTGTGGGTGAGGAGAAAATATCCATGTACCCTTCCATGAACTTGTCCATATGTTTTTGTCATGCAGAGGATCCCTACCTAAAAGTTGTGGCCACAAGCTTCTTCTTGCCTTGGGGGTGAATCAAAAGGAAAAAAAATTTCCTTGTCTGAGAAGTGATCTTACTTCATTTGTTTGAAATGATCAAAGATATGGTAGTAGGCGGGGCTACCTTCAGTATCCTCTACAACTTATTAGCTAAAGTAATAATCACAAAGTGAGGTCTAGACTCATATACAACATGTTTCTTCCATAAGCATGGTTTTCCAAACAATACATCACAAACTTCAAGAGGACAAATGCAACACAGTACCTCATCTGTTAAGGGTTTGACGTTATAGGGAAGGCGACACTGCTGGCTGATGTGAAGATCTTGTCCTTGGTGAAGCCACCCCATGGTGTACAACTCTGGATGTGTTATATTCCTTAGGCCTAGCTGCTTCACGACCGCTGTTGAAATGAGGTTCTTTTGGCTCCCATTGTTGACAATGAAGTGTAGCAGAGAACCCTTCACCCACATATATGAGTGGAAGAGGCGTTCCCCCTCCTCTCAATCTTCAGGCTCAATCTTCTAGATCTTGATGGTAGCCATGGTGGCACTAGTCTCTTCACCAATGATCTACTTCCCTTTGTTAGTTCCCTTATTTGGTTTTGATTCAGAGCCAGAACCTAGAGCTGATTTGGAAACCTTCAGCTCAACCACCAATGACTGCATGTCCTGATACTCACTTGTATTGTGAGTGGATCTCTTATGGAACTGACACCATTTTCTCGTTTCCTTCTTCGTCTTCATGGTGTTTTTATTTTCTTACAGCTTAGATGGGCTATCCTAGGTAGCCCCACCTTGGCTGCCTCCTTTGTTCTATGGTTTGCAGGGGTTTTTCCCTGCTTTGGATTTGCAAATCCAAAGTCTCATTTCTTTTATTTAAACTTATGTTCAATATTGCAAACATAACGAGATGCCATGCCGAGCGAGGAAATGTCTAGGAACTCCATGTCGTCTTGGATGTACTTATGTAGACAACTACAATACTTGAGCATCAAATGCTACTCAGTATCCTTGATTCCCAACTTCATTCGAAGTGTATGGAAAATATTTGTAAACTTTGGCACATATTTGTCCCTTACATAGTGCATCGTGGTCTAGTTTATGTATTTGTATTCATAGCTCCTGACAGGGTAATATTGTTCCTTGATGGCATCTTGGAAAGAATTCCAAGTGGGTGTGGTTGAAAACAATAAGGGTTCACTCTTGTCCTTTTGTTCACAGTAGGTTTCCCACCAATCCTTGATGTGTCAGGTGGCATTTAGAACTGTAAAAATAATCTTTTCCTGATAAAGTCATGAACTACACAAATCCTTCCAACAGATTTAAACATTTATCTACGGCATATACATCTATCAGGCTTTCAAATATGGGAATATCAAAGTTAACTTGTACCTTAAAAGGAGTGGTGCCTCCAAAGTGGCTATTGAATGAAGATGCATCACCTGTGGGTATCTGTCGAAGGATCTAGACAAAGTTATCCATCATCGTGGCCCTCTGTCACTCGAGGGCTTCCTCGAGCAACATTTTGAAAGGATATCCTACACCCTCATCTTTCTTTCCTTCTACCATGGGAGGTCGTTGGGTTTCGCGAGGTTGATCTTGCAATGGTTCAACCAAATCAAGTCCTAACTCCTTATACCCAGACCTAGTTGGGGACATGCAAAGAAAAATAGAGAAAGACAAGACCACAATGATACCTGATGAGCCTCATCATTGGGTAATTATATGGCCCTTAATTCACCTCCTAGATAGTCAAATCAGCTCTTCTCACAATTTATTACATGTTTTGATTATATTTTGTTTAATGAGATGAGTTAAAGTGAGATATTATGCCTAGTGGACCAATATGCACTGAATGCGGGCTTAGAAGAGAAAATAAAGGAGTTTTTCTAAGTCTAAGATTTAAAACTCAAATGGGACAAGGGAGAGAGATTGTAGGAGTAAAATCCTCCTCATTTAGTCATCCTACATTTGAATATTCCTCCATTAATCACACCAGCTCAGAGTGCAATCAGCCAAGTCATGAAGATCAAAAGGTAGCCAAGTAAGTGATAAGCAAAGAGTTATTTCATCTCAAGTTTGGGAGCCGAGACTCCCTAGATTTAAGAAAGTCATTAAGGAATTCACTTGTATAAGTAGAGAGGCCTAGAGCCTCATTAGAATTTGAATTTTTCTTTCAAAAACACTAGTTATTTTCGATCTCTAGACTTGTGGAAGACATTGATGTAATTTTCTGTTTTGATAATGAAAGTGAGCTTTTTCTTGATCCACGACAGAGTTAACTCAAAGGGCTGAAGCTCTTGTGTTAGGGCACAACCCTAGTACCAAAATCGTCTCTTCTTGTATCTGTATTCTCGGCTTAGTTTCATAGATTCATGGTTAAATTGTCTTTAGAAGTATTTCATTACAAGTAATGTAAATGTGATTAGTTGTTTATTAGTTTTCTTCCATTTGTGCTTTACTTTAGTAGTAGGTTAGAAGGTATAAAAGGAGCACCACAGATCTGTCAATAGGTGTCTTTTCCTCACCTCTTTTCTCATGCATCATGATTTGAGGAAAAGACCCTTATGCAGCCACAAAAAGACAAATTTCCATTTTCTCATCAGATTTAGAGTTTACTATACTTGAACCAGCATTTGATTAGTTTTGAAAGTGCGGGATTTAATTACCATCTCTTCCATCTTCAGTTTTACATTAGATCTCATCCAGGATTCCTTTTTATTCAGCAATTTTCCTCATGCATGAAGTAGACAGCTAGTTCATTAAATTCTTCTTTTCTAGCTTGTTAGAATTCTTCTTGTTTACATGACTTTTGGCAATTATAAATGTTTCATGTAAAGTAGGTGCTTTAGAAATATAAAGAGATATCATAGCAGGAAACCAAATTCCAACATCATCCATCCATAATCATTCCTTTCTTTCACCAAGATCTTCACCAATCTCATCATTTTACATAGAAATTCCTCCAAGCATGTTATGAAACCAGCTCAAGAAAAGATAGAAAAGATAGATCAACGCCCTAGAATTCAGCCTCTTCGAGGTCGCAACCTCCTTGACATTACATAAATGAACAATTATTGGATGATACAAATGACAAAACCTCCTTTCTATATATAGGAGTCTAAGGAGTCACAATATAACCCAGCCGACCTAATAATAATAATATAAGCCACAAAAATAACAATAGAGGGATTCTATGGGGCACAGTAATAACAATATGGGGGCAATAGGGGCACAACAATATTAATAAGGGGTACAACTACCATAGTAATGGGGTAATCACTAGTATTATAGGACCCAACATGCCCCTCTCCTTCAAAAAAAGTGTTGTCCTCAACGCTTGAGTAGTTCTGGATACTTCTGTATAAAATTCTCATCCTCCCATGTGGAATCTTCTGTAGATAAGTTCTTCCACTTGATAAGATACTCTGAAATTGATCGATTTCGTAGCTGTCGAGATCTTGTTTCTGTGACTGCTTCCGGTTCCAATATAATTTTTCCTTCCTCATCAAGTTCTGGCAATATTGTTTGAACTGGGAGCTTGTCGCCTATAACCTTCTTTAAACATGAAACATGGAAAACTGGGTGCAATCGAGAAGCTGCAGGAAGCTCCAATTTGTATGCCATAGTACCAATCTTTTGCAACACCTTGTACGGACCATAATACTTTGGTGATAATTTATTATCCTTCTTAGCTTGCTTGAGGGACATTTGCTTATATGGTTGTAGCCGTAGAAATACCCAATCACCTACAATAAAACTTCTTTCGCTACGATGTTGATCTGCCTGTTGTTTCTTTCTATTCTGTGCCAACACGAGGCTATCCTTTAAGAGTGGAGGACTTGTTGTTGATGTTCGATGTGATGTTCCACTGCTTGAACCTTAGAATTTTCTCTTAAATATGATGTGATGGATGGTGGTTCATACCCATAAAGTGCCATAAATGGGGTCACTTTTGTTGCTGTATGGAAGGAAGTATTATACCACCATTCAGCCAGAGGCAACCATTTGACCCATTGTGTCTGTTTATCAGATACAAAGCAACGAAGATATCCTTCCAAACATTTGTTTACTATCTCAGTTTGCCCATCAGATTGAGGATGATAAGATGAGCTATGAGCTAACTGAGTACCAAGACAAGAAAATAGTTCTGTCCAAAAATTTCCAGTGAAAATGGGATCTCTGTCACTTACAATAATCTTTGGATTTCCATGTAGCTTTTGAATTGTTTCCATAAATGCCGTGGAAACTGTACTGTCTTTAAATGGATGTGATACACAAAAGTGTGCATACTTGGTAAGTCTGTCAAATACCACCATAATGACACTCTTTCCCTCAGACTTGGGTAAACCTGTGATAAAATCCATTGAAACCTCCTCCCAACGTTGGCTTGGAATGGATAAAGGTTGTAATAGACCCGGTGTATTAATTGTTTCAACTTT
>APFE030722199.1:9379-21893 GCA_000404065.3 Pinus taeda | reverse complement strand
TGTTCTTCATGCTTTCCCCAAAAAGTCTGATCTATACTTGCCGAGGTTTGATGGTGAAAGTAAGAATGTCAACGCTGAGCAACATGTGCAAAATTTGGAGAATTTTCTAGACCTTTTTGAAGTTGATGATGAAGATGTTAGTATAAGGCTTTTTGCTCTTTCTTTGCAAGCCAAAGTGAAGAGTTGGCTCAAAGCCCTGCCTGATGCAACCATTTCAGATTTTCAGCAGTTTGTCAATTTTTTTCTCGACAGGTGGATGATCGGGCAGAACCTTTTCTTGATTGTAGAAGAGTATAACCAGCTGAAGAGATTGCCAGGGGAGACAGTACAACAGTTTTCGGCCAGATTTAACCAAGTTTATTATTCAATCCCAGTTCATATAAGGCCTACTCCTAGATCTTCTCTCTTGCACTATCCGGGTGCCTTTGATCCAGAGATGGAGTTTCAGTTGAGAGAAAGGGATATTGCAACACTTCACGAAATGCAAAACAGTGCAGTAAATGTAGAGGCGCATCTGCTGATCCGACGGGCAAGGATGAAGGAAGAAGAGATGAAAAACATAGATCCGGAAAAATCAACATCTCTAGAGGTGAAACTTGATTTTTTGGTAAGTGCCGTGGAAAATATGATGGACAAGATCAACTCAAGGAATGATGATTATGTTCTAGCTCATGGCTCGCTGATTGAAGAAGAACAAGTTGCTGATCCAAAACATTTTGTTTCTTATCCTAGTTGTTATAGATCTGATAATGATTGTTTTATAGATCATTGTGAAGAAGAGAGAGCTGTTGATATGATGTGTATGTTTGATGATGATTTGCCTCAGTTTGATGAGTATGATGATGATTATGTTCTCCAAACAAAAGCTAATCTTACAAACGAACAAGCAGCTAGTTTGTGGGAGGAAAAATTTCATTTTCAGCAGCTTGAATACAATGTTCAGCCATCACATATCAGCTATGACAGCGATGAGGAAAGTGTAGCAAATTTTGAAGTAAGTGAAGGATCTTTACCTTTTTGTTTTGATTCATGTCAGTTCATTAGAGAAAACTTACATGCAATCAGAAATCAGCTGTCAACAAGTCTTGATTTAGACCATCTTGAGAGCAATGAAAATTTTGTTCAAGACTTCTCATATTCAGATTTGCAGCCCCCAAATGCCATTGGTTGTCAAGTTGCAGATTAAGGCATGGAATTTGACATATTAGATCAAATGATACAAGAAGGTTCCCTACCTTTTTGTTTCGAATCATTTCAGTTTTTTAAGGGAAACTTGCATAGTCCATATTCAGTGAAAAATGAGCAGCATGTAGACAATCATGTAATCACAATAGAACCAATAGAAATGGGATTGCAGCAGTCTTGTCAAGTTTTTCATAATCCAATAGCTAATGTTTTGGATGAGGTTTGCAGTCAAAGTTTTTCTCCATTGACTACATGTGAGTTTGAAACATGTGCTGATATGAATTTGATCCGGCAGCTGGTTTCTTTCTCATTTTTAGCAGAGGTCTCGTCACAAGGCTCAAATCAAAGTTTGCATTCATGGTATGAGGAGAGAAGTAATCCATTGGATGAGCTAAGTTTCAATGTGCTTGAATTTCAAGATCCTTATGCAGTGTTTTTGGAGGTGGATAGAGCATCCATATCATTCATTGGATCTGTTTCTAAGTTGTCATGGGAGTTGCCCTTCAATAGTTCTCTCTTGTTGGTCATAAGCGAGAACTTGTGGAGAATTCAAACAGCAGATGGGATGCTTACTTGGTTGCATTGGTTGTTTCATTTCACTTAATCAAGTGATGAATGAAACTGTTAGAGTAGGTTTTGATGAATAAGCTCCACTTTGAGCATCATTTTCAGTTGGTCGATTGTGTTTAATTATTGAGTCAGTTTTTAGTTGAGTCATGAGTCCTTTGTTAGTCCATTTTCAGTGTTGTTGTTAAGTTAGTTTGTGTCAGTTTTCAGTCATGCATTTCAGTTTGAGTTAATGACTCCATCGCCCAATGGTTGAAGGCACTAGTCTGCTCTACCAGAGGTCTAAGGTTCTTGGCACCTCCAAGGAGCTAGCATCCCCATTGGAGCCAATGTTAGTGTCAGTCTTTCCAGCCTTCCTCCAGTGATCAAATGTGCTCTTACAAAGTGATTTTGAAGTGTCAAGGTCAAATTTTGTCATTTCAAAGAGTTTTCAAGCAAAATTTGGTCACTAGGCATTAGGTCTAGGGTTTGCTTTATGCTCCTTCTAAAGTTGCCCAAATGTCAATCTATGTCACTACTCAGCTGAGTCTATCATCATTCATAGGGTTGTCATTATCATGTCAACGTCTAATGATTCATTTTACATCTTGTTCATGCTTCAGTTGTGCCTTGGCAAGTTCATTTCCCTCTCCTAGGGTTTTGAAGCCAATTTCTCTTGGATGGTCAAAACATCGGCAAAACTTGTTTCCTGATGTTCATACACCTTCCCCTATCCTTAAATTACCATATCATACACTTCCCAACACTCAGGTTCCCCAAAATCCTCATTTTTGCACAAACCCTAGTTTCTAGCTACAACCTGGCAATTTTCTAGGTTTGGCCTGTGATTTGCCCTTTTGGACCCCTGCCCCTCACTCAATCTCTGAGATTCCACTTTCCCCTTCTGCCTAACATCCCTCCCCACTCCCAAAAATTTCCCCAAGAGTTTAGAAGCCCCCTATCCCCTTCATTTCGCTTCATTTCGACCAAATTCCTTGTTTCACACATCAGGGCAAGTTTCACTCAAATGATGTTTCAGAGCAGTTAAAGATGCATTATGGAAAACTGAGAGAGGTTTATTTCCACCACATGCCAAGGAAGAAAAACCTCCTTCACTTTTTACACAGGTGTCATGGTTTGAGAAAAATGTCAAAAATATCGGCAAGAACGAAGGTGCTCCAAGGACGGTTGGCCAAAACACAAAAACGAAAGAAAACGCCCGATCCACTCCAAATTTTGGCCAAAGCCTCTTTGGCTGAGCATGGTACTTGATTTGGGACTCCCAGCCCAAATTTCAAAAATTTTGAGAATTTTGTCATTTTGAATTTTTTGGTAATTTACAGTTTTTTGCCGTTGAATGGTCTCGTTCCGGGTGCGACCATTTTGGAGGACTGCTCGGAATTTTGAAAACTTGGCATTTTTGGAAAGGGCATGCAAAGAGAAAAATTACCAATACTTGGGAGAAGCCTGATTTTGAAATTTGAGCCTCCAAAAGCTCAAAATACATCAAAAAAATGACTTTCTGCCCACTTTTTGAGTTGCAGAAAGTGACCTTGGGAGAAATGTTTTTTGAGGGGGCAAAACAACTCCAAATATGGAAATTCTACTTGGGATGGAAAGTAGACAGACCAAGCTTTCCAATGAGCCATCTTGCACCTGATTTGGACCAGTGGAACCCACTCAAAAGTTGCTGCAAAGGGGCACGACAGTGAGAGCCAGGGGGCGCGGCAGTGAGAGCCAGCTTTGTCAAAATTGACCTTTTTTGGTCAAAAAACACTGTTTTGACTATGGTTGACCATTTTTACTTGTAGATGACGGATAAATGTAATATTTTCATGGCAATTTGATAGATTTTATCTCTCTTTACCCTTCTAGAAGCTTCTTTGATGTAAAAAGTGAATAATTAATGCATGAATCAGTGCTAAGTAATAGAGGCAAGTTGTTGAGCTGCCTATTATCTAGTGCTTAGTTTGGAATTAGTTCAAACTGCTCTTAGAAGGATGAGCTCGACCCCTAGAGGCAAGGGAAGAGGTTATCTTGCCTATATTATGTGTTTTCTTAGTCATTTTGAGAGGTTGGAAGGTTGGACTCTTGTGGGAGAAAGCTTTATTGTATATTGTACATCTATCTCAGCAATTTAAAGAAGAGGAAGGCCAGGGTTTTGCAGGCATCATTGTGGATTCTTGTGGATTGTTGTGTTGATGGTGTGTTCTCTACATGTTCTTGTAAGTTTGTTTATGTATTCCACATCTCTCTTGTGCTTCTATTTGGACAGATGAAGTGGTAAAGTTTGAATACAGGCTTTGACATGCTCAGCTTTTTAGTTTGTTCAAAATTTATGTTTTCTGCTATCTAGAGAAGATTCAAATGGTTGTTTGCCCTCTTTAGCTCCTTCTCTATCATCCCTGATCATCCATCTCAAATTAAAGCATCAGTGCTTACTCCTACCTTGCCCCAAAGATCCCCCTACAAAAACTGTGCTCAATCCCCGCACCTTGAATTGCACTCCTTCCAATTGCCACCAAAAAACCAAAAATCTTTAAGTCAACCCCCCTTATCAATTTACTAGCCTAATATCTTTGATCCTAATTGGTCAGCTTATCATATTGAAATATTTACCGAATCTGACCCGAGAGAGCCTTCTCATACCTCGTAGGGCTAGCTACGAGGTGAAATGGTTTGATGTAGCCTTGAGAGTTTGTCTATCTCAGCCTAGGTGAATTCCAAGTGCTAACAGATGGAATGAAAGCCAGTGGGTGAATGGCAGTTAAGAATCCTTCATCATGTTGGCAGAGGGAAAATGCATGACTATTATCAAGGAGCAGTAAATAATTCCTTGTTAATATTCAAAGTGAAAGAATTAGTGGAAACAGGAGCAGTTAAGAATTCCTGTTTATGCTAACTCTGAAGAAAACATAAGTAATAATAGAGATTTAACATAGAGTGTATTTAAATAAATTTTGGGCTATTATTTTTCTCCATTACTAAGATTATGAAAACATATATGAAGTTTGCAAACACAGAAAATAAAAAACACAGGTTAAGAAAACTTATTGATCCATATAAAGACAGAAGAATCCTGTAGCATGACCAAGAGCATCAAATCCACTTTCAAACGGTGCAGCAACAGTTAAATTCAACAGCTTTTGTATTAAAATTCTTCAAAGTTACAGTGCAGTCCAGAAGAGACATCACCAACTAAGTCCTGGATTTGAAAATCCCTGTCAGCTAAGGGCAGCCACTCCAATTCCTTGTGGGGTGCATTGAGAGGAGTAACATTCAGGGCCACTGGAGCAAGGGCTTCCATTTTGACAATGGCTCTTGGGATTTTCTCAGAGGATTTGCAGACTGCAGCGAGTCATATTTGACTTGGCGAATAGAATTTGAAGTGGAAAACGAAGCTTGCAAATTTTTTGCTGTAAATAATGAACAAAAACAATTCAGGGCTTTTTCATTTAGCAAATGAAAACTTAAAGTGAACTTGAGTTTAGCTCAGTAGGAGAAATTTGCAGAGGGGGACAGAGTTTGTAGGATTTTTTGGAAAAATTGGGCAAAAATAGTGGTAATAGTGCGCGTGTTTGAATGCAGCTCTGCGTTTCTAACTCAATTTTGGGCGTTTTTTGGCGACTTTTACAGAGAAAACTAGAAAAACAGGGTTTAGGAGTATAACTCGGGTAAATACCTGTTTAATGGACGTCCTGTGAAAAATGTGGGTGGCAGACCGAGCTGAGGGGCCGAGCTGTGGAGTTAATTTCTTTGGGTGGCGGACTGTGTAGTGGAAATGTCGCTTTGAACGTGAAAGAGCACACAACAATTGAGCAGAAGAAACAAAGGCAAATGAATAAAAATAACATTTTACACCTTTTTAACAAAAAATTTGGTTTTGGCGGGTTTTTGGCGTGCTTTGGTCAGGTGATGTCAGCATGACGTGAATGCTTGTCGCGTATCGGGTTGATGTGACAGTGACATGGTGGCAGAGGGGTGGCGATGTACGTATGCAACATGTTGGTTACATGGCACTGACATGGGTGCGACGTCAGCTGATGACACAAGGGTGACGTCAGCAGGGAGGCAGCAGGGCGGTAAGTGGTATTCCCCACGCCGCCTTTGGGCCAAGGTGGTATTGGAGGGGGGGGCTCCGATCACGCCGGGAAGTTGACACCTGTCTTCTGTATGGTGGCAATACCGCCCATCCCCCGGATGCTATCATTCGGTGATCAGAGGGGTTCCGATATCGCCGAGAGCCGTCGGATTTGCACGCGATGATCAAACGGTGGGCGGTGAATGAAGCTGGCAGGCGGCTATGGCGTGGGTCCCACCACAAAAATCAACGTTTGTATATGCTTTGCGGGGTATAAAACTTTGGTTATCAGGGTTATTATATGGTTTATGTTGGTGGTTTTGGTTATTTGTTTAACCAATCGTTTAAACAAATCCCGATGGAGTGCGTGGAGGGTTGTTATTGGCCTCGGATGGACCAATAACTCCCGAAAAAAATTAAAATATGGCCATAACTTTAGCCAAGGATGGGGATATTAAAGAATTTCGGGGTTTTTATGTATTTACATAATATGGGAAATCGGTTTTGTTAGGGATTTAATATAATAGGATTAGTATGTTAATATGTGTTTAGAAGGGAAGTGCTAAGCTGTAGAGTTAGGAACTTAGGCTTAGGGAAATGAGAGGGTTTTTAGTAGCAGAGTTGAATAGTTTAGGCTTAGGAGAAAATCCATATTTTACACAAGAAATGTGGCTTCTCTTCCTAAGTAAAAACAGAGTTTTCGCTTAGTCTTTTTTCATGAAATGAAGTAAGCTAGGAGTACTGAGCAGATCTTAGTGTCCTTGGAGGGAGATTAGTGAGTGGTTGATGGGAGAAGAAAGAGGGGGATTTAGACATGCAACATCTGATCTATCACCACACTTTGCCATGATATTTATGATATTCATAAGAGATGAATTATCTTTGAGAAGGAGGATCACTCATGCAACTGCTTCTGCAACATCAAAACTACTTACCCATCCTATTACTCCTAACATTTTTCTTCATTTTCATTGGGTGCATTTGAACTAGCAAACCCTGATTCTCTTCTTTTATTTTAGCTACCATCCTATATAAATCTACCCTTATCTCTTCTAGGGGCCCAGATTAAAGAGTTGGGCTCCTTTGCTTCTCTACCTATCTACTCATCTGCCAAGCTTGAACTGTTTGTACAAACCTTTATTCTCTATTCTAAGACAAGTAAATTGAAATATGAACTTGGCCAAGATTAAGTTGTTTGGCCATTCATGAACCATGATAAGAGTCAAACAACTATACATAGTGAAATTCTTCAAAATATGGAACCTTTGCAGCATGGAAAGGATGAACATATTTGGCACTTCTCCATTCAATCATGAAAAATGAAACCTATTGGTATAGGAACCTAACATACAGCATGTTGCTTCCACAAGTATGGTTTTCCTAATAATACATCACAAACTTTAAGAGGGGAAACATCACATAGTACCTCATTCATGAAGGGCTTTATGTTGTAGGGAAGGTGGCACTGTTGGTTGACGCAGAGATATCATCCTTGGTGAAGCACTCGATGGATGTGTTGTAGTGGGTAGGCCCAGTCGCTTCACGACCTCTGTTGAAATGAGGTTCTTTTGGCTCCCACTATCGACAATGAACAACAACGGAGAACCCTTCACCCACATCTGTGAGTGGAAGAGGCATTCCCCCTCCTCTAGATCGTTCGGCTCATTCTTTTGGATCTTGGTGGTGGCCACAGTGGCACTGGGCTCTGCATCAATGATCAACATCCCTTTTTTCATTCCCCTTGTCAGGTTCTAACTTAGAATCAGAATATGCGTCTAATTCGGAAACCTTCAGCTCAGCCACCAGTCACTACTTAGCTCGACACTCACTCATGTTGTGAGTGGGTCTGTTATGGAACTCACACCATTTTCCCATGTCCTTCTTTGGCTTCGTGGTGTTGTTCTTTTCTTGAAACTTCAGTAGGTTCTCATGGGTCGCCCTGCCTTGGCTTTTTACTTTGCTCTGTGGTTTGGGGGCACCTTTCCCTTGCTTCGGATTCACAAATCCAAAGTCTCACTATTGGGTTATGTTATATTATTTCCACAACTAGCCCATGTAGTTAACTGGGGGGTTAAAGGAGGGGGCAGAGCCCCCCTTCGTTGCATCGATTGTGTAGCGGGGGCGGGGGGGGGTCACAAGGGTTTTGAGGTGTACTCGTAACCCTACTTTATGGGGTCTGAGGCAGTGCCCTAGAAAATTTTGGTTTTGGACCCTATGTTAGGATGGGCAGACCCACCTATGATTTTGTGCATGATTTACGCACATTTGTTTTGGATGTGATGGTTTTCGGTCCATGGTATTGGACACGATGGTTTTCGGTCCATGGCATTGGATGCTTTGGCATGTATAAATATGTATTATAACATTGAAAGGAACAAACAAACAAACAAAAAATGAAAAATCAAGCTAGTAGTCCCGGTTTTGGGATCCAGGGGAAATATCTGTGTATATGTGTTTTATGTGTTATGCTCTCACATTGTTTATTTTCTCTGTTTTAGAATTCATATGCAGGTAATTTCCGTACGTGGTTAAAACCTACATTTGGTATCAGAGCAGTTTTGGCTTCAATGGGATGTCTTTGTTGCTGAGGGGTTTCGCTCGAGCCTATGGTAGACCCTGTTCAGTGAGAGATATGGGAGATCGATTCTGGTGGTGAAAGAAGTTGGTGAGCAGTGGAAAGATAGAGATCGAGAAATTTAATGGTCAAATTTTTGAGTTGTGGAAACTCAAGATAGAGGTTCTGTTGGTGGATAAAGATCAGTGGATCACAGTAGATCCGGGTACTAAACCAACAGGAGTGTCCGATGAAGAATGGAAGAAGTTAGATCAGAAGGCAAAGAGCACAATACGATTGTGTGTCTCAGATTCAGTATTGTTGAATGTATCAGGGGAAGCTACGGCGAAGGCTTTGTGGGAAAGTTAGGGACTTTGTACCATTCTAAGTCTCTCGTGAATAAACTGTTCTTGCGGAAAAAGATATATAACTTGAGGATGAAAGATGGAGACTCGGTGATAAAGCATCTGAACGCATTTAATATTGTATTAAGTCAGTTAGAATTTGTTGATATTAAAATTTCAGATGAAGATAAGTGCATCAGTTTGTTGTGTTCTCTACCAGATTCATGGGATAGTTTGGTTATTGCAATAGGTAGCAATGTTACTGCCTTGCAGTTTGATGAAATAATCTCATCCTTACTGACGGAGGAGATGAGATGGAAAAATATGGAGAGCCAGAATGGTGATGCCTTATCTATATGAGGACGGTCCTAGAATAGAAATAAAAATAATTCATCGAGTCGGAGATCTAGATCTAGAGGGAGATCTAAATCTCCAGGAAAACCTGTAAAGGTGGTGTTCTGGAAATGAGGAAAGAAAGGGCATTACAAAAGGGACTGTAAATCTAAAGCTCCTGATAAAGGAAAGGGATCTAATGATGCTCCTTCTGTAGAGGCGAAAACCACCTCAAATGAAGGTGGGGATGTGTACTTGGCTTCTTCAAGTACACATGTAGATCATGAGGCATGGTTGATTGACTCAGGTGCATCCTTTCACTTCACTCCCCATAGAGAATGGTTCTACGAGTATGAGAAATATGATGGTGGTGATGTCTTCTTAGGGGATGATAGGAAGGCTAGAATCATTGGTCGCGGAAAAGTAAAGTTGAAGTTGCAAGATGGAAGGGTTAGAACACTTCCTGGTGTTCTGCATATTCCTGCATTGGCCAGAAATATGATTTCTGTAAGCAAGATGGATGATGCAGGGGTAAAAATAGTGTTCGAGAAGAATACCTACAAGATGGTTCAGGGAGCACTGGTATTGATGCGGGGAGTTTGGATTGGAACTCTGTACAAGCTGCAAGGTAGCACATTTGTTGATGGGTGCAATAGTTCTATGGTTCTTGATAGTGGAGTAGAAAATCTAGTGGTCTCTGGAGAGAAGACCATGTTGTTGCATCAAAGGCTTGGACATATTGGAAAGAAGGGCCTTCGAATACTTCATGGTAAAGGTATGGTAGAAGGTATGAGTAATAGCTCTCTGGATTTTGATTTCTGTGAAAATTGTGTATATGGGAAGCAGAATCGGGTGAGTTTCCACTCTAGTAGTAAGAGGGCGAAACATATATTAGAACTTGTGCACAGTGATGTGTTTGGACCTGTGAAGGTTCCATCACTAGGTAAGTCTGTGTACTATGTATCATTTAAAGATGACTTCTCAAGGAATACATGGATATATTTCCTCAAGAAGAAATCTGAAGCCTTTGACAGGTTTAAAGAATTTAAGACTCTCGTGGAAAATCAGACAGAGAAGAAGATAAAGGTGTTGAGGACAGATAATGATGGAGAGTTTTGCAGCAAGGAATTTGAAGAATTTTGTAAGAAGTGTGGCATAGCACAATAGAAGACTACTCCATATACACCTCAGCAAAATGGAGTTGCAGAAACAATGAATAAAACATTGATGGAAATGGCAAGAAGCATGCTTAGTGGTGTCGGGTTAGGACAGGAATTCTGGGCAGAGGCAGTGGATACAGCATGTTACCTAGTCAACAAGTCACCTTCATCAGCATTGGATTATAAGACTCCACAAGAGGTATGGACTGGTAAGAAACCCTCTCTTTCACATCTGAGGGTATTTGGATGTGATGCATATGTACATGTTCCAAAGGAGAAACAAACCAAGTTGGATAGTAAATCTGAAAAGTGCATCTTTATTGGGTATAAGGATGGTTTAAAGGGTTATAAGCTTTGGAACACAGTCACACGGAAGGTTGTGTACATTCGAGATGTGGTGTTCAGAGAGGTAAAAGATGTTAATAAACATGAAGTCCAACCAAAGGAACTTGAGAAGATAGAGTTTGAGCTTCAGGAAGAATCAGACTCTACAGCGGGGGATGAATTAGAAGATGAAAAGCCACAAACTCCGTGTGTGAGAAGATCAGTTCGAGAAATAAGGCAGCCAGAAAGGTATAGTCCATCTGATTTCTGTTCAAATTTTTCTTTATCTATTACTGACGATGATCCCAGAACTGTGAAGGAAGCAGTAGATTCAGAGGATGGAAACCTCTAGAAAGAGGCCATGGTTGATGAAATGGCATCTTTGCACAAAAATGAGGCTTGGGATCTGGTGGAGTTGTCGGCTGGAAGGAAACCCATTGGCAGTAAATGGGTGTTTAAGAAGAAGACAAATGTAGAAGGAAAGGTGGAGAAATACAAAGCTTAGTTGGTAGCAAAAGGTTATTCCCAGGTGTCGGGAATTGATTTTGGTTATATTTTTTCTCTTGTTGCCAAGGTAAATTCTATTAGATTACTTTTATCTGTTGTTGCTGCTTTTGATTTTGAAGTAGAACAAATGGATGTGAAGACAGCATTTCTTCATGGGGATCTGGAAGAGGAAATATACATGAAGCAACCTGAAGGCTTTGCGATGAAGGGTAAGAAAGAACTGGTATGCAAGTTAAAGAAGTCTTTGTATGGATTAAAACAGTCACCAAGGATGTGGTATCATAAATTTGATACATTTATACGGGGACTTGGCTTCACCAGAAGCAAATCAAATCACTGTATTTATTTTAAATTAATTGGTGACCGTGTTATTTATCTGGTCTTATATGTGGATGATATGTTGGTGGTTGGAAATGACAAAGACATTATCCAGTATTTGAAGACCCAATTGTCCTCCAAATTCGACATGAAAGATCTTGGTGTTGCAAACTATATTTTGGGCATGGAAATTAAAAGAGATCGGGCTAAGAGGAAGCTCTAGTTAACCAAAGGAAGTATGTTGAGACAATACTGCAAAGGTTTAATATGCAGGACAGTAAACCAGTGAAGGTTCCTATTCATGTAGGTGTGAGGTTATCTATTGAATAGTGTCCCAAGACACAAGAAGAGGAATAGGACATGTCCCGTGTTCCATATGCAAGTGCAGTCGGTAGCTTGATGTATGCAATGGTCTGTACTAGACCAAACATTGCACATGCAGTTGGCGTATTGAGTAGGTTTATGTCAAAACCAGGGAAGGAGCACTAGACAGTAGTGAAGTGGGTTTTCAGGTATTTGTGTAGCACTGGTGATTATGGTTTGTGCTACCAAGGAAGATCAAGATTGGACAGAATGTTGGATATTCGTGGCTTTTTTGATGCAGACTGGGCTGGAGATCTCGATTAGATAATATCTACAAGTGGGTATGTGTTTAACCTATTTGGAGGTGCGGTCAGTTGGATGAGTAAGAAACAATCTATAATGGCACTATCAACTACAGAGGCAAAATACATGGCAGCCACTCATGCAAGCAAGGAAGCAGTTTGGTTGTAGAGATTGTGTTCAAGTATGGGGTTAGTACAGGGAGTATAAGGATAGACTGGGACAACCAAAGTGCAATTTTCTTGGGAAAGAACCCCGCATATCATTCAAAGACAAAGCACATTGATGTTCAATATCATTTTGTGAGGGATATGATAGAATACAAAAAGGTTTTGCTGGTGAAGGTGGACATTTTGAGGAATACTGCAGATGCATTGACAAAATTTGTGAGCTCTGAGAAGTTCTCTTGGTGTAGACAGACAATGGGCATTTTAGGGCTAGAAAAATGACTAAGCTCTCTTCTAGCCCTCTATGGAAAGAAAACAACAAGTGAGAGAATGTTGGATTGTGTTATATTCTTTCCACAACTAGCCCACGTAGTTAACTGGGGGGTTAGAGG
>APFE030722195.1:0-15744 GCA_000404065.3 Pinus taeda | reverse complement strand
AAACATCTGAATGGATATAATCAAGTATGCCTTTACTAGTATGTTTTCCTGTTTTAAACTTTTGTTTACTTTGTTTACCAAACAGACAATGCTTACAGAAATCTAACTTTCCAGACTTTAGATTTGGAAGTAACTTGCGATGAGCCAGAATTTTCAACCTTCTCTCACTGATATGCCCCAATCTTTGATGCCATAAGTGAATGGAGTTACTGTCATTTGCAGACACAGTAGACACAAAAGCTGACCCTGTACCTCCTTCTAACTAAAATAGATTTCCTACTTTCTTAGCTTTCATAACTAGTAAGATGCCTTTGTAAATTTTCATTACGCCACCTTGAATTACAGTTTTATACCCATTTGAATCAAGTGCTCCTAATGAAATCAAGTTTTTCCTTAAATCTGGTAGATGCCTCACATCAATTAATATTCTAGTTGTTCCATCAAACATTTGTAGTTGTATGCCTCCAATCCCAACAATATTACATGTTACATCATTACCCATGTACACAACACCATCATTAATTGATTTATATTCCTTAAACCATTCTTTATGGATACACATATGGTTTGATGCCCCGCAATCTAACAACCAATGTTGACCATGATTTGACACATTAACTGATAATACTTCATCACTCATACCTGAACCAGATGTCGAACCTGTATCTGTCGTATTCGCCACCTTCTTCTCTGTCGAAGACTCTGCTTTTGAAGTTTGCTGCTGTCGCTTCCAGCAGTCCTTCTTTAAATGCCCTGATTTGCCACAAAACCGGCACTTTAGCTTACTCTTCTTCCCTTTCGACTTTGAACGTGATTCGCTCGGCTTCCTGGGGCGTCTTTCTTTCGAACGACCTCTAACCATCATGGCTTCTAATGTAGAGGTTTCGGAATGCGACTTCCTCCTTGTTTCTTCTAATAATAAGGATGCAACTACATCATCAAACTCAATAGTTTCTGATGAACTAAGACTTATAGAAGTAACAAAATGATCCCATGATTTGGGCAACAAGCACAATAAAGTAATATCTTTATCCTCGGATGGAATTTTTAGTTCTATACTTTGTAATTGCACAAGAAGAGTATTAAAAGCATTTAAATGATTAGCAATCGATGTACCTTCCTTCATTCACAAACCGTACAACTGTCGCTTCAGGAGAATCCTATTGGTTAAGGATTTGGTCATGTACAGTGTCTCCAGTTTCGTCCACAAACCAGCAGATGTTGTCTCCGACACAATATTAAACAGGACATCATCAGCTAGACACAGTCGAATAGCACTAATCGCTCTTTCATCCATCTCGGCCCACTCGCTATCTGTGATGTTGTAAGGCTGTTTGGACTTGCCCAACAATGCCTTTGCCACGCCATGTTGGACAAGCAAGTCATGCATCTTCACCTTCAGAATCTCAAAATTATTCTTGCCATTAAATTTCTCAATTTCAAACCGGGCACTTTGAGTTTTAGCCATTTTGTATCAAAAAACACAATAATCTCCAATACCAATGTTTAAATACCAGCAATAAAAAAAATTGCCTATGCCCTTAAAAAGAAAAAATCTGCCGTTTGCACTTTACACAAAAAAAAATTCTGCCTCTGCCTTTGTTTTTACACAAAAGAAAAAATATTTAGCTGTGAATTACAATACAAAAGACCACCGCAACAGCTCTTGTACTCGCTGCTCTCTCCACAAGCTTCAGACCCACTCTCAGGACATCATCATTAGTTTTAGCGCACGTAGACCCCACTTGGGCTGCATCCAGTACTGTTGTATAAAGGAAGACGATATCAATCACAATATATGCAAAATTATACAATAATTCTACGCCGTGAGATCTTTTCCTCGAAGCCATTATGGTATAATACCATTGCAGATGGCTACAAAGAATAAATCAGCAAAGGATCCCAGTAGATTTTTCACATTCGGTCATTTAAAAAACACGCGCAGGGACAATTACAAAACGCGCAGGTTTTATGTGATACGCACCAGCATTCAATTACAAATCCCTGGCGCTGGTTTTATGTAATACGCACAACAAACCATAAAACACTTCAAGAAGGTTTTATGTAATACGCACAGCCGTCTAAGTTTTCTCGCCCTGGATTTAAAGGAAGGGCAAGTTTTATTTACATGTTGTAAAGCTCGAACCAAACGTTCAAAAAATCTTCACGAACCGACAGCTACTCGCGAAGAAGACAACAACGTGACAAAAAAAACAAGCATGAACCGAATAAATCACATAAAGGCAGTGTTGGAAACCGAATTTAGGCTAGTAATGGAAAACACCAACCGACTAGCCAATAAAGAATTCGGAAGCAAGCTTGAACCCGCATTACTGTATAACCATATCATTTGACTACGCACCATTTATCATTTGACTACGCAGGACTTATGTCATCCGCACCATCAATATAAAAACAGGTTCCACGCAATTAAAACATACCAGGTATCAGCGCAGCACCGCACAACAACCCTCAGCACAGTCCGCCAGCGCTAACAGCATTCACACGCAGGCAGGTTCACGCCCGCACCAGCACAGTCCGCCAGCATCAGCAGTCACGCACGCAACGCCTCCAGTCAGCTTCTCCAGGCAGCACCTCCAACATGCTCTGATACCAATTGTTGGTTCAGGTGCATAGCAAAATTAAATAAACACACAGCAGAATATCAAGCACATAAACACAAGAGTTTAACGTGGTTCACCCAACCAATCTGGGCTACGTCAACAATAGGCATCAGGAATTTATTAATCAAATTGGAGATTACATCAAGAAATTCTCATAAAACCTCTCACACTCTTAGCAAACCATCCGAATGATTGCCTGTTATATAGCATAGAGAATCTAACAGCCTCATAACTCCCTCACATCAAATATAGAAGGCAAACTCCCTCCCAACAACCTGGAGTTAATCTAGGACCTGAATTCTATTGTTGTCATCAGCTGAGATTTTTCCTATTTTGCTACAAACAGAAAATCTCAACATCATATTTCCATGTTCGAGACTAGGGACTAATGGCCTATGATTTTGTTTATTATATAGACTCTTCATAATACTTTCCCGCTTCTACATCAGCCATTTGTTGTCTACCCTTAGCTACGCCATCTCATATTTCAATTCTTATACAGTCTCCATGATATCTGTATTGGTATTTTGTGGCTCATCGCCCAACTACAACCATAAATCAAGAGTACCTTTTTGAAATGGTGTTGGTCCTACTCCTAGTAATGACCTATGTGGCCAATTCCTAGTTCTCCTCATGCCATCTACTTCTTTGCTTCCTTTGTGCACATCACCAATGTTGTTATTTTCTTTGTTCCAAATGTCTCAGTTTTTGCAATCTAACCACTATGATACAATATGTAACATACCCATAACTTTTATATATCTATATATATATTATATATAAAAAATAATAAATCTATAAATAAAACATAACTGCGTATAAATTCAAAATTAATACCACGGTAATAATTATATATTTAATTCCACATACAGAGTTGCTGGTTATGGCATAGCCTATTTAACTAAATTACCAAGTTGGTCCAACATGACCCATCGTGATTTTCATATCATTCATAATGTAATTACACTTTAAAAACATAAGAGCGGCTTTTGTGTGACACTTGTCCCTTCGTAGTTTTCAAGGAGACTGATCATGCTTGGCATTTAACTCTGACTGTATAGTTGTTTGACTTCTATGTGTTAATCACTACTACCTATTCTCACATATTGCATTAATAACATGGCTATTAATTTGGTATAGGTGGAGAGCTTTCCTCGCTTAAGCATTTATGGCGGTAACGCTCCACTGCTGTCCTTGGGACTGGCTTCAGATTGATGGCGCTCCTTTGTTGTTTGGATCACACGGTGGCGATTCCTTCCCGGGTTTTTATGCTTGAAAAACTTTATGCATTTCTGTCATTCTTCCCTTTCAGGAGTTGGAGGCCACAACTCAGAAGGGTTTCGACATTCTCAGGTGCTCATCGCTGTTATCACTCAAAATACACTATGAAATTGTTTATTGTTTTCGAACGAAGGCTTTTGACTATCTCTGGCCTCTATGGCAGATGTATCGACCTCTGGTTTGACTTTCTTCTGCGTTGAGGGTTTGCTCTGAAGTCGCTTCATCGGGTAATATTTGTGTTTCGTTGACTATTACTCTGTATTGTTTTACTATGGATGCCTTTCTATGAATTCTAACTACCTCTGGCTTCTTGGTACGTGTTGTGGCCTCCGTTTTGATACTCTACAGCTCCGAGGGTTTGCATCAGAAGTTCCAGCCAGGTAATGACTGTATTATTTTCCAAGATTTCGCATACAATTCTTAGTTTTTCGTTCATTTTGCTTTGCTTATTAAATTGGTTACTTGTCCCAGGAAGGTTTTATAGGTATTCAAGTATTTTGAGGTACACAGGTGGAAGATCTTGCTTGGGATGTGTTAAATCTCCTCTGGGTACTGCAATTCTTAATTTTTCTTATAGTGTGGGGTTTTGGCTCCCATAGGGCTCTATTAGGTCTATACATAATTGTTTAACTTTCGAAAGTACTAAACAAGCTGGCCCTCAAGGGCGACAGTCAGTGGAATAAATTACAAAGGTTTTCCTATATGAAGAGTTATGTTTAAGTTATGAGTTTCAATAGTTTCTTCCACTATCTTTTAAGCGAATGTATAATTTTGTTTAATTTGCCAAATGGATTTCAACCCGACCTATCCATTTTTACTGTTGGTTAGCTAGTGTGTAGTTTCTTTTCTGAGAACCTACTATTCTTACTATTATAATTTTCATTACGACTACGTCATGTGTCGTGCTATTTAAATGTTCCGCAGTTTCTTTTATTTTCCTATTAATATAGTTTAGCAATTCTATTTATCTTATTAGTCGCATCGATATGGGAAAGGGTATACGGCCAAACTGTGAGGGTGTTATAATGAGATTCTTTTAATTCTGTCACGTACTATATACCTTGCTTTTATTACATCTACTATTTCCTTTATTCTACTTCATGAATGCTGAATCAATCGGTTTATACATGAATGGTTGTTTTGCCATCATCATCATCATCATCATTGATAGGGTTTAGCGAGGGTTTTATTATTCTACTGTTCATTAAAAAGGAAATTTTGGTAGTTTAAATTTATTCTCTGACAGTGGTATTCGATAATGAATCATACTAGTTTAAAGTTGTTTTCCAATATTGAATTATACTTAGTTTAATTCTTCCATATGTTTTTTAATAGGAACTTTTAGAATTATTTCCAAAACTGAAATACACTTGTTCAGTTCTACCATATAATCTTAATAAGAACTACTTACTCTCGATGGTAAATTTTTTTACTAGTTTATACTAATTTCTCCTTTAGTCCATAGAAAGGAAGTTATTTACTATCTACTGCCACTATTTCCATTAATCCATAATTTCTAGAGTCTACTACAATGACTTATACATATATTTATGTAACAAATTATAGTAGAATTCTAATTACTTTAAAGAATTTCACTTATCTAGTGCATATTTTCTAGACTTAGCCTACGAATAAACCTTGTTGCTCGATATTTTTCCTCCCAACCGTAAGACTACTACTTCGTGCTCACTATTTTTGCGTAGTCTTCCCCCGAGTTGTTCTTGTACACATCAACCTTTTTTTTTTTAATATGGGATCTTTATAGTCTCAAAACTATCAAACTATCTGGTCCACGCCACATGTAGCTATAGAACTCTTCCTGGCATCTCATCAGAGATTATCCTTTTCCCTTTTCTTCTCTTTTCTTTTTTCCCTTACTGATCTCAGATTCACCTATCCTCTTGATCTTTCTTGAGTAAATACCAAAGAATTAGTTAGGGCAGATAATTGTCTCCCTAACTACTTATAAGTAAAAACAACAAAATAGTATTTACAAATAACCGCTAATTCATTTTCTACATAATTAATCCAATAAACAGTTTTATAATGGACCACATTAGTTGGTTCAAAAAATTATAACCTTTTTATATTCAATATTACTAAAGGACCCCTTTTCCTCACTTGTTATTTAAATTTAATGAACCTTTGTTATTAGTTGTTATAACATTAAGATAAAATACTTCCTTCAAAAATAGATTTTGGACTTTAATATTTCTTTATAATATTTTATGACTTCTAAATTTTTAAATATTTAAACAAGTCAATTATTATTAAAAGATATATAATAGTAATTTATTCCAAACAACTAGTTTTTAAATCAATATTATTTTACCTACCTAATTAACTAATTTAATTAATCTATCAATGACAAACTTTCAAGAGATCACTATGGGCAATGATGCATCCATGCTGTTTATTCCTAAAAAGGTAGACCAAATCTTGATAATGTGATTAAACATGTCCCCTCAAAGATTTGTGTGATTTGGTTTTACAACATAATAATTAATATTTTTGAAATTATGATGAATAAAATAATATTTTAAAGATAAAAAATCTATATTATATTTTTAAAATATTATATTATATTTTTTTTAATTTTAAATTTGGGCGTTAAATATTGTGATTTGAAAAGTAATGATTAATTTTAAAATAATAGTTTATAATATAAAATATATATAATGTTTTAATATATATTTAATTTTTTTAAATTTTAAATATCGGATTTGAAGATTTGTGTGATTTGGTTTTGCATGTAGTTTAGTATTGTATCATTTCAAGCACAACGAATTTTAGTTGGATTGCAATGTTGGGTGTTTTCGTGTTTTGGAAAAAGTTATATTTTTTTGGAGAAATTTATGATTTTGTTGGACTAGATTCACTTCATGAGAATTCTTAGCACCGATTGCGTTTAAGGGTTTAATTTTTTTTTGGCTTTCGAGGCTCCCCCAAGGACATTGGGAGCTTTCACTAATATAGGTTTGGAGCATTTAGTGGGATATCTTCCAATTTGGTGCATTGTTTGGTTAGGTATTTAGAGTTTTATTTTTTATTTTTTTCCCTTTCTTAGGTATTTTCAGTTGTGGAACTCGTTATTATTTTTTCGTGGGGATTTAAGAGAGTGGACTGCCTTCAAGTCAATAATTGGGTGGGATAGGGTAACACAATTATGTGTTGCATTTTTGAAATCACGTTTATAATGTAAAGAGGGGAGAACATGGAATTGGAGTTGCAATATCTATAAACTAAATTCATGAAAATGAAAATCAACTAGAACCACAATTTAGCCACGCTTACTATCTCTATGCCCACGTTAGTCACTTGAAAGTTAAAATAGTGAAATAAAGATCTGCCAACCTAGATTGAGGATCTGAAATAGAAGATGAAAGTGAAACAACCGCTAACTCTCTTACTCCTTTTGTGTCAACTTGACTCACATTTTAATTTAATGATTCCTGCTTAGAGGGTGCATCTTTTTCCTCGACATGAAGATAGAAAATTCTAATTTTGTAAACGTAATGTAAATTTTGTCGAATCTTAAGAATTAGTGAAGAAATTATTAATAAAACCTGCTTTTGTGTCAACTTGACTTACATTTTAATTTGATGATTCGTGCTTAGACGTTGCATCCTTCTCCTCGCCATGAAAAAATAAAATTCTAATTTTGTAAATCTAGTGTAAATTTTGTCGAATTTTAAGAATTAGTAAAGAAATTATAAATAAAACCATATATAGTTCAGAATATTTTTAAATAAAGACAGTCTAATATAAAAAATACAATAAAAAATCCCTTTTCACTTAGTGTAGATTTTTTTTTCGTATTCCATATATCTTTAATAAATTATAATATTTAATATAATTCAAATCACCATTTAATAAAAAAAATCTAACGTCAGACTGAACAATACCGATATACCGTTATTTCCAATGTGCAGAACTTAATTGAAAAAATCCATTTAAATATATCACTACTTCTTATGCGAATTTGAAAGGTCGAAGGCGATAACCCAGAATTTTTCCTGGAAGCTACTCTACCGAG
The DNA here is from genome assembly GCA_000404065.3 of Pinus taeda. Taxonomy (NCBI): domain Eukaryota; kingdom Viridiplantae; phylum Streptophyta; class Pinopsida; order Pinales; family Pinaceae; genus Pinus; species Pinus taeda. Next base: position 7,803 of record APFE030722195.1, on the reverse strand, counting down.
GAATTGTGAAGCAGGGCAGTTTGCATAAATGTTTGTACCCAGTTGCCTTGACAGTTATCCTCCCACCTCTGTTCCAGTTTGCATAAAGCGAACTTTTCCTCGAAGCTACCCTACCGAGGAACTGTAAATCGGGACAGTCCAGGAATTGTAAAGAAGGACAGTCCAACAAGTTAGTTTGCATAAATGTTTGTCGTTATGCTCCCACCTCTATTTCTGTGTTTGTGACAGACTACCTCCCATCAAACTACGAACGGGACAAGGGAAGGAGTGGTGAAATATGAACTCAGGAAAGACGACATCGTAGTAAAAAGACTACGAACAAAGCTTGATTGGCCCGCCTCTTTAGGTTTCCCTTTGTGGAACCTATAATCTGGTACGGTGCTCTCAATTGGGCTGGATAATAGGTAGGTAGGTTATTTAGCAGCTCCACTAGTGGAATATTAAGTAGGGACAAATGTTTCCATCGGAGTGTATATTGATGTTTATTTATTGAATTGTTCTATAAAGCAATTTATGTCTTTTCTTCACAATAAAATATCTAAAAAACATGTAAAAACAAAAGAATAGAGGAATTCCCAACAAAGAATGGTATTTGAGATTTCTTTCAAACATGTGGAAGTGTTGGAATTTCAATGGTGGAACCATTCTCAAATGGGTGACATAAAAGGAGGATAGTACGCATTATTTCAGATTAATTTTATTGACCACATAAATTCTAAGATTGAAAGGCAAAAATAGGTACTGGGGCATTTTATGAGCACTTAACAAGAGAAAATATCGGAGGAAATGAGAGATACTTGGAAGAATAGAGGAAAAAACCTCAAATGGAAAATTTATGAAAAACTCAGATTCATTAACGACAACTCTCTATGGGAGAGCAAAAATTTCAGTCTTGAAACTTCATCTAGTCAGGGTTGGCGTGACGTAGATAATCCACGTCACTGGGTTTTGAACGGTCAAAATCTTCTTCATTTGATTGCCATAACATATCAAACAACTCCCTTGAGATAATCATGGCATCGTAACACAAAAAGGTTCTTGGCAGAGCTCTTAAATTTGTACTTGATCTTCGAGGCAAAAGTTGTATTGAGTGGTTATAACCCTAAAGTGGTTATATCTCATACAATTATAGATGTTAAATTTGCTTGTCCAGAAATAAAATACTCTGCCCTATAATCCACTTCCGCCTGGTGCCAGATATATGAAAATCCCTGCAACCTCTAATATTTTGGGAGTATTCCCCAGAGTTACTTTAAAAGAAAAGGATCCCAATTATATAGATATCAATAGTTCACATCTCTTAATATAAAGCATAATTGGTAATAAACACGGGTTGAACAGAAAATCAAGACAGTTCTACAAAGATGAAAATTTACTAACTGTTAATGTACATGTACATACCGACATAATCATGACTATATTTTGGGGATAGTTGGATTGCTTGAAGAAAAACAAGAGCAGTCCCTTGAAAAGACAAGACGAAATAAAATTACCATCTCATAATGGTTTCCATTCTTTATCACTGGAAATTAGGGGAAGTAGACCACAAGGATACATACCTAAATACAAGTCTCGTTTTCCATTTTTTTTCTCTGTTATGATCCATATCAAGCTCAACCAATGCCTTCCTTCCTGTCAACATTTCTCAAATAAAATATTTGGTATAAGTAGTGTCCAAATTATTTGCAGCAGCATTTATATATGTCCTTTATAAAGCTACCACATGACATTTTAAAATTTTCCAACAAGAAGCAACCACTACATCGATTCTTTTACACTGGCATCCATAAGCTATTGCATAGTATTGGTCGACTAATTGGGCGGACACTTAGTCGACTTAGCTGCTCCTTATACTCCTCTCAGTCGAGAGACATCAATAGACCATGAATATAGACATCAATAGACCATGAATATAAACATGGGATTGCCAAAGAATCCACCTGGCCTACATGCAAGCCCTCTAATAATTAATTTATAACTTTTATATTTTTAGTAGGTTATTTTTAATTTAATTTATTATTTTTCATTAAACTTTTTAATTTACATGTTGAAATTTGGTACTGGAGGACAAGTGGTTCCCTCAGTCTTTGATCTTTGGCCTAGGGAAAAGTGACCAAAAGAATTTAATTTTTCTCCGAAAGTGACTTTATAATTTTTGTAAAGTCAAATCTAATTTAAAAGTGACTTTAAGTGATAAAGTTACTAAAGTCTAATTTTAAAGTGACTTTAATAAAGTCAATGTAAAATTAGAAAGGAAAAGTGACTTTGGACATAAATGACTAAGTCGATCTTTATTAAAGTGGGGTGAATTATAAAATAGAAAGTGAGATTTAAATGAGCATTTAATCTCAGCCCTAGATCTCAATCTATTTCAGCCATTGGATTTACGGATTTCCCAAAAGTCACTTAGGGTTAGATTAAAGGAGGGAAAGGAGGAAAATGTCATTAATTCTTTCATGAGCAGATTGAGAGCAAGAGAGTAAGGAAGATTTCTGGACAGGGAGGAGAAGGAGACAGTAGCTTGGCACAAATTCCAAGGCAGCATTTCAGCAAGTCCGTACAGCTGAGTTAGCACATAGTGAAAGGCAGATATTGGGCACGATTTTCTAGAGAGGCCGTATAGCAAGTGCACAGAAATCAATGAGCAAAAACCCGTACAACAAGTGGTTGTACCTTGGCATGCATTTCGAGGCAGAAATCCGTACAACTGTAACGTTGTTTTTCTGCACAGAAATCGAGGAAAACTGTACAACAACGTTTATGCAACTTGCACACTTTTCTAGGAAGTTCGTACAACAAAATTTAAGTCTAAATTTTGGGCACAAAAATTGAGGAGGCCGTACAGCATCTATTGTTGTTCTGTTTTGCTGTTTGCAAATTTTTCCAGTTGGCTGTGAGGCACGGAAAACGAGATAAGTTGTAAAAGTTTGGTTGTTGATTTTTTGCTGAATATTTCACTTTAAAAAGCATCTTCCAGAAATAAGAAGGAGCTTTCGAATTGGTTTTCCCCAAGAGTTGTAGGGGGTTTTTCTAGAGTCACCTTGACAAAAAATCACTGTGTTTAAATGTGTTGAATGGTTGTTTGTATGTGCTAATATTTATTTCTGCATTTTCCAGCATTCTGTAATATTTCCAGAATTTATGTTTTCAGTAAAATCTATTTTCCAGTTGTTGAATGTATGGATATGGGAAAATGCATTTAACTATTTTGGAGAAATAAGGTGAAACTGAAAACCGGGGTGGGAAATGAGAAATTTTTACATGGTATCAGAGCTTCAGTGCTGAAGTGCAGTTTGGGACAACAAGGAGGAAAATTACAGCCTGCTAATTTTTCACTCAGAAAATTCCAGCAAGCTGATTTTTCAGAAACAATAGTTTTATCTTTACTACAACAGTACTATTTTTCAGTTTCAGGACATGAGGATGTCACTGGGATTGAGGGTGGAGGATAGGTTGGATGGACATAACAATTACAACGTTTGGAATGAGAGAATGCAACATATCTTTAAGGAGGCAGAAGTGTGGGACATTATGGTGCATACCACACAGAACCCTATTGTTTTGCCTCCTGATGCTACTCAATTGGCTGATTATAATAAAAAGAACAACAAGGGTAAGAGACTGATTCTAGACGGAATCAAAGACCATTGCATTCTTCATGTGAGAGGAAAGAGAAATACCCATGAGATGTGGACAACATTGTCCAGTCTCTACTAGAGTACCAATGAGAACCAGAAAATGGTCCTGAATGAGAAGATGAAGACCATTAAGATGGGCAATGATAGCGCAACTGGATATCTCACAAAGATTACTATTGTGAGAGATGAGTTGACAGCAGTTGGAGAGGTCATTCCACCCACTGAGTTGGTGTGGATTGTAGTGAATGGCCTCCCCCGTTCATGGATGAACTTTGTTGATGGGGTTTTTACACGTCAGACCCTTCCCACATGGGAGAGGTTTTGGGATCATTGCATTCAGACAGAGATCAGGAAATGTTAGCTTGGGGGAGCCATGCCAGTTGAGTAGGATGAGTATGTAGCACTGTTGGCAGGAGGCAAGAAAGGAAAAGGGAAGAAGCAGGCTTCCGCAAGCAATGGTGGGGGCAAAGGCAAAGGTAAAGGTAAACAGGGTAACACATAAAAGGACTATTCTAAGGTGAAGTGTTGGAATTGTCAAAAGATGGGACACTATGCAGTTGTGTGTCCGGAGAAGAAGAAGAAGAAGGGGAGGAACCAGAGCATGGCAGCTTCAGCAGAGGTTGAGGACTTTGCAGATCGTTTTGACCGGGAGTTTGGGTTCAGTGCGTGTGAGTCCTTTAGTGCAGGATCACTTGCCACACAGGTTCAGAGGGAGCATGCTTTTCCCTCTATTAGAGGAGCATATTCGGGTATCTGGTATGTGGATAATAGGGCTTCACGTCACATGACAGGGGTTTGTGAGTGCTTCTCAGAGCTTTCAGAGAGTGGCACTGATATGGAGGTAGTACTCGGTGATAACAGAGTTGTTAGAGCAGTCGCTGTGGGGACACTGACATTTCAGAGGGAATCCAAACCTCCCTTGAAGGTGTCAGATGTTCTTTATGTGCCAGGGATGAGGAAGAACCTCATATCTGTCTCAGCTTTGGAGTACAGAGGATATGAGGTACTGTTTAGGGGAGGACATGTGTTGATGTATCCTAGGGGCACTCTAGCTGATTCAGCTAGAGTGATAAGTGTACGCCATGCAAAGGTGTACAAGTTTGCATTCCAAACCCTTTTGGCATTAAGCAGTAGTACCGACAGCAGAGCTAGCAGTTCTGAGCTGTGTGAGATTTGGTACTACAAGATGGGGCATATGTATCATGGAGCCTTGAGGACCTTGCAAGAGATCACTATACGTGTGCCAGATTTCAGTACTGATCACTTTGATACTTGCAGAGGATGTGCGATGGGCAAGTTTGCCAAATCCCCTTTTCCCAATAGTGACACCAGAGTGACTGGGATACTTGATTTGATTCATTCCAATGTGAGTGGTTGGATGGCTCATGTTTCCTTGAGTGGATATGAGTACTATGTTTTATTCATTAATGATCATTCCAGGAGGACCTGGATTTATTTTTTGAAGACCAAGAGTGAGTTCTTCAAGCGGTTTCAAGATTTTAGAGCTCTTGTGGAGACATAGATAAGTCGGAAGATCAAGTCCCTAAGGTCAAACAATGGGGGAGAGTACACCCTTGGAGAGTTTGTTGACTATTGCGCGGAGGTAGGCATTAGGAGGGAGTTCACTGTTCCTTACAACCCCCAACAGAACGGGGTTGCAGAGAGGAAGAACAGATCCATCGGAGGGCTTTGGAGGGTTTCCAAAGCCATGTTAGATGATCGGGGGTTTCCATTGTTCTTGTGGGCAGAGGCATGCAACACAATTGTTTATTTGTAGAACAAGAGTCTGCATCGTGCCTTGGGGCACATGACTCCGAAGGAGGCTTTTTGTGGGAAGAAGCCTGATATTGGTCATCTTCCTATCTTTGGGTGCATTACATACTCCTACATACCCAAGGAGAAGAGGACCAAACTAGAGCCCACCGCAGAGAAGGGTATCTTTGTGAGCTATAGTGAGACCTCAAAGGCCTTTTGGATTTACATTCCTGCATAGAGGAAAGTTGTTGTCAGGCGGGATGTGAAGTTCGAGGAGGACAGGGCCTTTAGGAGGTCACAGGAGTTAGAGTATCTGGATTAGCTAGACCCTCAGTCGCAGGGATCTAGTGGGTAAGGATCAGGAGGATCGGTAGGTACATCTATAACGATTCCAGGTTCGTCAGTGAGCGGTGGCTCGCGATCCAGAGGGGTGGTGCTCCGGGCAACATGCAGAGCAGTCCACAGAGTAGTTCACTAGGGAGTCCACTGATGGATAGTTCACACAGTACCTCAGCTTCTACAGGTTTAGGTGCAGGCAAGAGGACAACAGACAAGCAGTCACGAGTTCAGGTTCCTGATGGTGATGAGGAGGAGGAGTTTCATTCTCCAATGGGAGAAGTATGCTCAGGGAAGAGGAAGCCCAAGTGGCTTCAGGACACCTTGAGAGATGCGATATGTGTTGCTGAGCCTAAGAGGTCGGTCAGAGAGAATAGACCACCTGAGAGGTTTTGTAGCTATATGGCAATGGCTACCAACATCCTTGACTCTGAGCCTTCTAGCTATGAGGAGGCAGCTAGCCAGCAGGTGTGGCGAGAGGCCATGCAGGAGGAGTATTCTTCTATCATGAAGAATGATGTTTGGGAGGTGGTGCCAAGGCCTGAGGGCAAATCTGTGGTTACTTCCAGATGGCTTTACAAGGTAAAGCATGTTGTAGATGGCAGCATTGAGAAATTCAAAGTGAGATTTGTGGCTAGAGGGTTCTCCCAGGTAGAGGGAGTTGATTATGAAGAGATCTTCGCTCTCGTGGCTCGATATACTTCGATCCGCTCCATTATATCGATAGCAGCAGAGATGGGTTGGAAGATCCATGAGATGGATGTGAGGATTGCATTTCTCAGTGGCTTCATACATGAGGAGGTGTACCTTGAGCAACCACAGGGCTTTGAGGTGCATTGGAAGGAGTCCCATGTGTGCAGACTGAAGAAGGCTCTTTACGGCCTGAAGCAAGCCCCTAGAACTTGGTACTCCAAGATAGATACATACTTGCAGGGGATGGGTTTCACAAAGAGTGAGGCAGATCCAAACCTTTACTATATTGTGATAGGTGAGGAGCCTCTCATTCTAGTGTTGTATGTGGATGAATTGGTCATTACAGGTGTAGAGAGACTCATAGAGCACTGCAAGAGAGATCTTTCGGCGAAGTTTGATATGAAGGACATTGGCTTGATGCATTACTTTTCGGGTTTGGAGGTGTGGTAGGAGGAGGGGCATTTCTTCCTGAGGTAGGGGAAGTATATTGTGGAAATCCTTGGCAAATTCCACATGGAGGATTGTAAACCCATGTCGAAACTGATGATCAACCAACTGGAAGAAGCTTCATGCTTCGGATTCCGAGTTGGTGGATCCCACATTGTACAGGCAGCTGATTGGTTTCTTGATGTATTTGGTCAACACTAGACCAGATATCTGTTTTGCAGTCAACACGATGAGTCAGTTTATGTGTGAGCCTAGGAAGGTTCACTGGGTGGCTGCAAAACACATTTTGCGGTACTTGCAGGGACAGTGGATTATGGTCTGGACTACAGGCAGGGAGATGGAGTGAGATTGGTAGGATACACTGATTCTGATTGGGCAGGTTGTGCTTCTGATAGGAAGAGCAGTTCAGGGTTAGCCAAGTGGATGAATTAGGTTTCTTCCTTGAAACATAGTTCAAGGATCACAAGACTTTCCAATCTTCCTACTCTATTAGACACACTTTATATGCTATACATAGTGAATGGAAAAGAAGCATTATAGAACACACAATTTCATAGAAGGAAGAAAAATCTTAGCCAATTCAATATCAAAATCTTAACCACCGGTTAATAAAGAATAACAAGTAGTGTAATGAATTGTTCTAGGTTATTTATTTACAAGTTGTAAAGAATGTAGTGGAAAGGAAAATATTACTTAGGAAACCCTTCAATATTTTTTATTAATATGTCTGTGCATGTACATATGAAATTAAGAGCATTGTTGAATACAAAGTTTCCTTTTCTCTTGCCTCCATTTTGACAAATCAGTGTGAAATTAGTGTCACTTTGAATCTCCTTTTTTGAGTGGATGTTTTGACAAATCAATTTGAAATCAAAGTCACTTTGAATTTCCTTTCCTGCGAGGGATCACATCCACAGTTGATTAGTAAAAGATA
>APFE030722190.1:18856-35678 GCA_000404065.3 Pinus taeda | reverse complement strand
TGGGGTATAGGGAGCTAAGTAGTAGGGTTAGTTGTTAACATGGAGGGAACATATGAGTGAGGGCTAATTCAACCAAGTTTTCTTTGAAAATATCTGAAAGTCAAGAGTAGATGAAAATGAAAAGAGTTTTTACACAAGAAATGTGGTTTTTAAGGCCACAAGAACATGACAAAGACATAAACTTCTGTGTTCTGCACATCTTGGGGGGAGGGTGTTAGCAATGAGTGATATACAAATGAAAACAGGGAAGTTAGTCATGCTCCAGTGTGTTGATCTTGCTGCAGATGTTTAGCAACTTTGGTCTTGAAAGAGGCACCACTTCTGCAACCCCATCTACCTACCCACCTATTTTGCCTAACATTTTCATTTCTTCTTGTAGGGTGCATTTAGGCTAGCAAACCCTTTTTAAATGCCTTTTCTTTTTCATTGGCTTTTTGCTTTTATTTCCTATTTAAGGCTACCCTTATTCCTTCCAGGCCCCAGATTAAACAGTTGGGAGCCTAAGCTTTCTCTACCTAGCTACTTATCTGCCAAGATTTAACAGTTTGGACAGATTTCCTTCTCTATTCTACAACATGAAAATTGAACACATGGCATGATCCAGTTTATACTGTTGGATCATCCATCACAATTGAGTTCCCATCAAGATTGAGACACACCTTGTCTGCTTGTGGAAATATGGGATCTTTGCATTCAAAGCAGAGCATATTTGGACCTTTGATCACCAATCATGAAATATGAAACCTATTGGTATAGGTATCCAACATATCCCAGGGAAAGCATCTCACTAAAAACCCCAACTATGTGTATATTAATGATTGAGTCATGTAACATTACACAGCATAATACTTCTCACAAGTATCTCCACCTCTGTTACACACAATACAGCTCAGATCTGATCTCCAAATCTCTTCCACTGCTTGCCTGCCTCCACTGCTCAATACCTGCTCAAGAACTAATGAGAATGGCTCACCAAACTCGTTTTCTACCTGCAAAATAGTCACTCACACTGTGTTGGACGTGAGCACAAGCTAAAATGTGGGCAAATACGTGGGCAAACTCATTGGCATACTCAATCCCTTGATTTTGCAAATCATCATGCACAACTATAGTCACAACTGATAGCAATCTGATCCTCTAACACCTGTCCCTGCTGAACTGAACATGCACTGACATGCAACTGAGTTAACTGATGTATTCATTAGTTGTATTATTAGTTAATAACTTGTGAATTAATTAATAACTAATTCACCCAACTCATCTCTAGTCTATTTGCCAGTTAGACTAAATACAACCAGTTTAACAAAGCTAAACTGAACACAACTCCATCAACTGCACCTCCAGTTCACTAAACTCAACTCACTTGAGTTCTAACTGAAGTCCTGCATGCAAATATTAGTCATCCCATAGGTAACCACGTATTTCCTTCTGGGATCTGCATGTACCACATCCGTAGCTCATCCTGAAGTGCTCCAAGAGATAAGACAAAGTTTATAGTCTAAATATTATTATGAGCTAATAATATTTGACTGTTCTATATTTAGACTGAGCAGTCACTCCGCTGAGCAGTCACTCCGCTGTGATCTAAAAATAGAAGTCCATCTATTTTTTCCAACTTGATCAATCATCCATAAACAATAACCTGCAATCCATAGACATGATCCATATGTCTAAAAATAGACATAGTCTAAAAATAGACTCACGCCAAAACTAGCCTGCGGGCCCACTTAGTTAAGGCGACTCCTTTCCACTAAGCTCCATCATCTTGTTGCATTCTCAAAAAGCATTTCTTGTTGCACATTTTTCAACATGGTGTAGTCGCTAGGCTCAACCGCTTCACGACCTCTATTGAAATGAGGTTCTTTTGGCTCCCACTGTCAATAATGAATTGTAGCGACAAACTCTTCACCCACACCTATGAGTGGAAAAGATGATCCCCCACCTCTGGATCTTTGGGCTCATTCTTCTGGATCTTGGAGGTGGCTATAGCGGCGTTGGGCTCCATTTCAATGATCTGCTTCCCTTTGCCATTCCCCTTGTCGGGTTCTGACTCAGGGTCAGAACATGCATCTGATTCTGAAGCCTTCAACTCGGCCATCAGCGACTGCTTGGTTCGACACTCACTTGTGTTGTGAGTGGGGCTCTTCTGGAAGTCACACCACTTTCCTATGTCCTTCTTCGACTTTGTGGTGTTGTTCTTTTCTTGCGGCTTCGATGAATTGTCTTGGGTCACCATGCCTTGGCTTTGTCCTTTGGTCTTCAGATTTGCAAATCCAAAGTCTTGCTTCTTTTGTTTAAACTTTCTCTCAATCTTGACAGCATATTGGTATGTTGTGTTGAGCGAGGAGATGTTCAAGAAATCCATCTCTTCCTGGATGTATCTGTGTAGGCAGCCGTAGTACTTGAGTACCAAATGTAGCTCAGAGTCCTTGATACCCAACTGTGTGTGAAGGGTATGAAAAATGTTTGTGAACTCCAACACATCTTGGTCCCTTCCCTACCGCAACGTGGTCCACTTTATGTATTTGTCCTTATAGCTTTTGATAGAGTAGTACTACTCCTTGATGGCATCCTAAAATGAATTCCAAGTGGGTGCGGCTGAAAATAGTGAGCCCGTACTTTCATCCTTTTGCTCGCAGTAGGTTTTCCACCAGTCCTTGATGTGGGGGGCTACTTCAAGAAGAGCGAAAATAATTTTTTCCCGACTGGAAAAATCATGAACAGAAAAATACCCTTCTAGCAAATTTAACCATTTATCTATGGCATTTGCGTCTATTTGACCCTCGAAGATGGGGATTTAAAAATTAACTTGTACCTTAAAGGGTGTGGCATTTCCAGAGTAGCTGTTGGAAGCCGATGCATCGCCTCTAGGTAGCTGCTGAAGGATCTGGGAAAAGTTGTCGATCATCGCATTCCTTGGTCGCTCGAGGGCTTCTTCGAGAAAGATTTTGATAGGATCTCCTGCCCCCTCGTCTTTATTTTCATCTGCCATAGGAGGTTGTCAGGATTTGCGAGGCTGGTCTTGCAAAGGTTCGACCAGTTCAAGCCCTAACTCCTTATATCCCGACTTCGTTGGGGACATGCAAAGAAAGACAAAGAAAGAGCAGACTGCTCTGATACCACTGATCTAGATTTAAACAGGTACGCAACAAATTACAGAGATAACCATAAATGCAGATATGCAGTGGAAATAATACTTCATTTTGTTATTGTAAAATACTGAAATATGCTTACAAATAGAAATGGAAATAAACTAGCTAGGGTGATGGTAGCTTATCTCTGAGAAGAGATGTGGCAGCTACATGCCTCTGAACTGTGTTACAATGAGGCTCGAAGGCCTATTTATTGCTGAGAAATAATGGAAAACACTAAACATCCAAGAACCTAACCCTAGAAGATGAAACACCAAACTGTGGGCCTCGTTTGGGTAAATTGGTACATCAACTTCCCGGGGTCGTAATTTTGGCATACGATCTTTGTTTGACGTGTACAATAGCTCGTTAGAAAGATCTATCCGGCACTACAACTTTTGGAAGAGCAACATCGGTCCATTGTTGCTCCTAGATTTCTCAAAAAACATCATTTTGGGCCTCAAAACGGCTCTGGAAGTTCAGGACCCGAAAAACTGCTAAAAATAGTAAATTGTGCTACATTAAGGAAACTGAAAAATTGAAAGAGACAGTTGTGGGGGTCCAAGTGGGATAGGTAGGTGGCCACCAACATCCACCTAGATCACTGCGTCAAGGAAAAATGGACCACGATTGTGCAAGATGAAATAATGGAGTTTGGCATGAGCTGAGACAATCCATACCTGATCTTTCTTGCATGGTACAAGGATTTGAACTAATATCAGAACCTCGAGGACAAGAGATTTTTTCACATAAAGGAAAATGCCTTGTTGTAGTGTGCAAGTTGACTAAAGATTCATGCCTCAACATGTGAACACTCAAGAGCCCATTCTCATGTTTTAATGTAGTGGAAGAATTCAAGTAAGAGATGCAACAACAAGATGGAGAAGCTATACAGGAGTACACTCTTGAGCACTATGGATGGTAGTAGAGGCAACATCGACCAGTGTGCAACAGAGGAACAAAACTAATGATTTCCATTGAGAAAATTGGGGGAAGCATCATTGTTACTAGTGATTTGTGTGGAAAGCTCAGTGGGTGTGAGTGCGCTGTTGTGTCAATTCGAGTGAGGCTGTGCTGTAGGGAAGAGGCTAAGAGTTCCTATGTAGAGAAAAGAGACCCCGAGAAAGCCTATATTATTGTGCGAAAGGATAAAAGTGCCAGAGCATAAGAAAAAGGTTGAGAGTTGAGTGTATGCTGCTCAATCCAGAGGAATGTGTTTAGTGGGATGCTATAGAGTGAGCAGAGAATGATAGAGTTTTGTGTGGGTTGTGTGTCAGTAAATGCTACTGAGCAGAACAACGAGGTGTTGCAGAGTGAGCAGAGGAAGGAGTGCAGTGTGGCATGAGGAGACGAAAGACTATCGAGGAGAACAAAGTTGATATGAATGCATTTCAATGCTTCGTCCACGTTGCACGTTCCAATGATGGCGGGATCAATCATAACTATAATATTTATTTTTTATTGTGTACAATCTTCACGCCTGAGAAATTTATTAGAATTAGAATAATATCAAATTCCTAGTAAATTGGTGCGCTAAGAGTCACTTGACAAATTTATTGGTGCGCTGAGAGCCACTTGACAACTGTTCAGACAAAACATATGCTAAACATATTCCCTTGAAAATTAATAAAACTTTCAATTAAAAAAATAAAATCAACAAATCTCCATCTATATTAAATTGAAATAAAAAATTTTAAAAATAAATAACTCATAACAAAACAAATAACAATAAAACTTCCAAACTAAAAAATTGATAATTCATATCAACATCTAAAGCCCTGAAGTCATACTTCGGTGAAAGGTTATAGGATAATTAAACAAGGGAGGCTGCCTAGCAGCGAGTCCCTGCTTTGAGTGGGAAGCGGCGCTGGAGCTCGTTGTTAATGCAGCGTATGTTGGATTCTGTGCACAAATGATACATAATTAGAAATTAAGCATACAGCACACCCATAGATCCACACGTATTTCTCATTCAGAAATTCTGCCCTCAGCAGGTTATTGTAACTTTAAACGCACCAACACCATCATAATAATACATCAAGCTAGGGTGTTCTCTCAGTCTCACGACTTGAGTATCTTCATAAACTCTCTATGCCAATGAACAAATGGTCAAGCTCTGGACGATTCCAATACTCTCAGAAGTTGAATGAGCGCCATCCACGACTCAAATATTATATGATTCCCCGTAGGAATTTTCTGAAGTTAAGATCAGAAACGTAAGCTTGAAAATGATAGTGAAATTGTTTAGTGCACTATTTAAATGTTTATCGCTGTTGCAAATAATTTATGTTAATAATTTGATAAAAGTTCAAGTAACGTGTAAAATTAATCATGAAAATTGTGTTTGTCTATCTTGATTTCAAACAACATGTAGTAAAAATTTCACAATTTTTATAAAGTTTCAAGTAAGGTGTAAAATTAATCATGAAAATTATTTTTGTCTATCTTGATTTCATGTAAAAATTTCACAATTTTTGTACAATGCAGTTTTTTTTCATGTGAAGAGAAATATTTGTTAAGGGAAGATGGCCAACCGCCATTTGTTTGGACTGCTGCTGTTCATTAAATTGCATTCGAACTTGCTAACCACCCGATAAGCAGCTCTCTGCCTTGCCAAACTAGTGCTTTCCCTCCCTACAACGATCAAACCCTACCCTAAGAAAGGGGCAAGAGCTTAGTCATAAGTAGCAAGAGTAAAGGTGGGAGAGAAAGAAGATAAATAGCCATATTATTCAGATACTTTCGAGCGAAAAATCATGAAAAAAGAGAAATCCTAGGCTCACCGATCATGTAGTAATCCAACCTAGAAGAAGGTAGAGGAGAAAGGGCACGGGGAGAGCCCACTTCCAGCCAAGTCAAAGCCATCCATCCAATCATCGTAGGGTTACGGGAAGAGCTGCCTATCCAACGGGCGCCAGATGGTTGGCCGATTATCCAGTTGTACTTCAGCAAGATCGAGTATAGGTCCCAATATAGAGAATAGAATTATTCTGTGTTGCCTTATCCTTCCAGTAAGATGGTTGGACACCTGGAGGGGCAGTTTGCCTTTGCGCTATTTGACAGATGCACGAAAATGAAAACATGCAGTTATTACATGCCACCCACTTGTCCTGTACCTTTTTCCATTTTAAGCATTTCTACACAGCCTTCTCTGGTTTGGAATGGACGGAATGGACACTCCCGATCTGATCCGATGACAAAAGTCTTGACTACATGAAAACAGTTTTAAACGAGAAATCTGTTCGATCGATCAAAGATACTTTCTTGTCCAGCGCTACGGCTTCTGCACAGTAAATAACTCTTCTGCAGCTTTTAATTTTGGTTTGCTGTGAGTGTTTGGACGGAAGCTTCAGCAGAAAAATCTTGATATTCTTGCTCTCGTCGTGACAACATTTCAATGTTCAATTGAAAACCTTAGACTGAAAGACGGAAAATCTTTGAAGTCCAGCACTGTAAATGTTGCAAATATGGCAGCCATATATTGTCTTAATCTTTTGTATTAGACGTGTGTGTTTACGTTGGAAGAGAGGAAATCCAAAGAACAAGAGATCTTTGCAAATTATTAGTGAGCTACATTTCAAGTTAAATTGTATAGTTTGGTTAGATAGCAAAAATACAGAGAAGATATGTTTGGACGGAACCCAAGACAGGTTGCAGGTTGGGCGCTGCAGATACAACAGAGTTGTGAATTGAGATTCCAGTGTTTTGGTTGGGGTCTGCTCTTCCCCGAGCTATAATTGTGTTCATTTTCCTAACGAAAATTCTGTCTTTAAATTATGTTCCGTATGTATCTTTTGGCACTGACTTGTCTTTCAAATTTTTCTTCCATTACCAAGTGGGGAGAGAAGATTATTAAACCTTTGGTGGTGAATTTTTTCTGTAGATTGTACATTTCTGGAGCCTTGATAAGCCGAAGGAAGATGATTTTTGTTTGGAACTATAAGTGGTTCGAACCTTGGTCTCTATAATTGATGCAGGGAGGGAATTATGTTGATTTATATCTTTGAAGTTAAAATGACAACGATCTCGCGTTGCCGAAGATGAAGTCGGCGGTGCAAATTTTTTTGGTGTGCAGGGATTGAATCTCCTTTTTTTCCAACAAACGTCATCTAAACACCAAAGATCCTAATTTTCTGAACTCTTTGAAATCCCTTTGCATACAGCGAAGACCAGAGGTAAATTCATGCTCTGAAACTATTCTTATCATCATTTGTTTTCCCCAGTTAGATGAATATCACAATATTTGTGTTACTTCCAAAGTTTTGTTGAGAGCTGAATTCTGCAAACAGGTGGAGGTCGAAGTGATGGTTGTAGGAGTTAAGGACAAAGGTCCAACAATACTTCAGCAAGCCAAGAAGCATTCAGTTTCTCTTCTGGTTTTAGGGCAGCCCAAACCACCCTTACTGTGCAAGTAATGAAATAGAAATTCATGTTGCTAAATGCAAAAAACTCAGTACCATTCTTATATTTGTAGTAAGGCAATATGGTATGATTAATACAATATATGATTGACTGATCATGTAATTGCTGATAAATTTGAGATTGTGTGCAGACTGATAAAAGCCGAAGAATGGGAGGTTATCTCATCAGTACCAAGAGACACAAGTCTAGTTTCCTGTGTGTTGCACTGCAACCGAATGTTTCTCTAGCTCCAAGATCGCATCCCTAAGCATATATGAAATATTTCAGGTTTCTTAATTAACACTGATTTCATATTTGTCTTTTTAAGAATTTAAATATCTCAGTTTTTCAGAGAAATTTGTATAGATTTAATATCTGTTTTTTCAGGTTACCAAATCCATACTATCAAATATCTCAAATATTTTCAAAGCACTGATTTCTTAGAAATTCAAATTCAAACTTAAATGCCTCAGGATTTTGATTTTTTGATTTTTGTATTGAAGATTTTACATATAGCAAGTAAAGGTAGGAGAGGCATCAATGAAAGAGATAGTTTGTTACCTTGTTTGAGTTTCAGTTTGAAAACAGTTCCAGGAGAAAATTCACCGAGCTAAAGAGCTTGAAGCCTTACCGCTGAAGCCTATCCACAGGAAAATTCTATGATCTTCTTCTGTTCTTCTTCTTTTCTCTCCAGCTTCATAAAGAGAATCAAACTGGAAGAATTCGCACCTTTCAACACTTTTGAAGCAGCAGAGTAGGATTTCTAACTAGATAAAGATTCTTCAGCTGTAACTGTGAATCCAAATGTGTCACTAACCTGCAAATACCAAGAGTAATGGCTTCGGATAGAAGTTCAATGGCTGCATTATATTCCACAGTGACATGCAACAACGCCACAGTGGACACAGTAGCAAAAGGTGGAAACTTCAAAGAGAAAGCAACAACAGGTGTCACAGCAGGAAGGATGAAGGATGTACTGGAGTAAGTGTGTACTCGGGAAGGATGTACGAATAAGGATGTACTATTAGCATTTTATACTGATAGACTAATGTTAGCATTAGTCTAACCGGTCCAAAAAAATGAACAAATGAATAACACAAAACCAAGATAATATATGCTTTCTCGCCTCTGGCCTCAGGAAGAGGCCAAATAAGATAGTAAAGGACTATTTATCCAAAAAGTTTCATTATACTCGATCAAACAGCAGTCGCAAACAGCTCAATTAATGTTAAGTTCATCCGATCTGATTACTATAGTCCCTGGCCATTGCCAAATGGCAGGGACTAATAACATGGCCTACTCGATTGCTCACCGATACATAAAACGAGAAAATAATAATATTTCACCCATACTAGTAGCAACTGCATTTTAATAGATAATTACCAGGATAGGTTTGGTCTGTATTCGAATTGAGGTTCATGAATTTTCATTAAAAATTGATGAAAGGCTTAGATCTAATATGTTCTTCTTATACATAATCTAATGAATAATGTAAAAAGATTTTTAAAGTTTTTTATTTTTAATACATTAATATAACTTTCAATTTAGATTTAATAATTCTTTTCTCATACATAATCTAATGAATAATATAAAATTTTCATAATGTAAATTTTACGGTACTTTCAATTCTCCAGAAGTCGACAACACAGAAGTAAAACATTTACATCCCCAATTCGTAATAGTTTTTGACAGTGTAAGGATGATAATTGTTTTGAAATCTTACTAAGTTCCAACAACTCTTGTGCTGACGTGAGTCAGATCTTCAAGAAAGAGTCTTGCTAACCCGAAATCTGTAATCTTTGGATTCAGATTTCCGTCCAAAAAAATATTGCTTGCTTTAATATCCCGATGAATAATTCTCAGTTGAGAATCCTCGTGTAAATAGAGAAGCCCACGAGCTACTCCCACAATGATGCTGTAGCGTTTCTCCCAATCAAACTCATTGTGTTTGTTTGGATCTGTTTCTATGGATAGTGCAGTACACTAATCAATTATCATGACCCAACTAAACATACTAAAATAAACTCGAAATAACTCACCGAATAGGAGATATACAACATCACCACAGTGTGAACAAGAATTATTGGCGAACGATGGAGGCCCTGAAGCACGACAGCGATGGAGAATACGGGTGATAGAGCATGGAGCCAGATCACTGTAGCAGGTGGCAGGCGCCGGATCGACCACATAGGCTGGTCCTTGGGTTGTGGTTTTCTCCTTATCTCGGTTCTTCTGGCCTGCTGTGATTTTACCACGGTTTACTGTATAGGGTTTACCTCAGTCGCGACCCTCCATTTAGGGTTGTCTCCCATGTTTCCACCTTTCTCTGTCGGTTACAGGCAGCTGGAAATAACGTTTCCCGACAGCTATGGACCTCAAGTTGGTATATTAGTCGGAGGATCTCTTGCCAGAAGGCTCTGTTTGGACTACTCCGCATTTAGGGAGGGCTAACCGCATTTAGCGAGGGCTAACCGCATTTAGTGAGGGCTAACTGCATTCCATTCAGCTGTAAGTTGAATGCGACCATTGCCGACCTACCTCCAATCTCAGAGCCATTTGGTCGTCTGGTCATCCTACCGTATGTTCCCCCTACCTGTCCGTCCCTCTCCTCCCCGCCGGTCTCTCCGTCCTCGTTAGGGTTCACTTCAGGCTGCCTAAACCCTTACCCCCCAGAGTCATGCGCTGAACCTCCCTACATCCCCCTCTCTGGTGGTCCCTCCTCTGTACCTCTCATGTCAGCACCAGCACCTTTGGCTCCGCCGTATCAGTGTCACGATTCCGTCCCTCCCCCTGATAACCCTATCTTCCCCCCAAACCCCTCTAACACCCCTTTACCCCCCCCCACCCCTCCCTGGCCCTGAGGATAACACATCCCCTGGAATTTATTATGACGCAAGGGTGACACCATCCAAGGAGGTGAGACCTCAGAAGAAGGTGAAGTGTTTCAGATCGAAGACTTACGACGCCATCCTTCGATTGGAAGAATACATTCAGTTGGCAGAATGCATGGACATAGTGGATCGAGTCTTAGTTGGAAGGATTCGAGGTAGGAATTACTCAGTGAAAAGACTAAAATCATGGGCATCTAAGGTTTGGGGCCATTGACTCACTGGCCTCCCCACCATACATATATTTGTGTGGGGATGGTTCGCCTTCAGGTTTGCGCGACCAGATCATACTAACTGGGTGCTTTCCTCCCAGTGGCACTTTGACAACGCCCCGGTTCACCTGAAGAGATGGTCACCGCTCTTTGATCCGAAATCGAAACAGCTCGGGATTGGACCAATATGGGTTAGGCTTCCAGGGCTTCCCCCACATTTTTGGTCTGAAGAAAAATTTAAGAGAATTGGGAACTCGCTCGGCTCGTACATGGGTTCGGATAAATCCTACCTTGTCACGGGGAAGATGCCCTATGCTTGAATCCTGGTGCATATGGACACTTGTGGGGGACTGCAAGAATATACACCATTCAGTGGAGGAATTTTACCAGGAAGCAGATACTAGACTACGAGGGCGTGCCCTACAGATGTCGGCGCTGTCATAAGGTTGGCCATCTTTATAGAGACTACCCCTCAACCCTAACAGGGTTCAGAGACAGAGGGAACATGAACAACATTACCAGGCACCCCCAGTGTCTACCACAGAAGAGTAGTCGATGGAGGAACAATCGATACATGATGTGGTGAAGAGAATTGATGATGCAGAACCCAGTCCTAGTAAGAAGTGGGGGAAAACTCCACCCAGGCCACCCTCTCCGCCATTGACGCAATCTCAGGCGGCTTCAGGGGAGGCTTTCACCGTGGGTACGGCTCCCTCTATCTCTCACTCTATTAAATTTGCTTCTGATATTTTTATGTCTACTGCATTGCATACCCATGGTCCTGCCGCCCCCCGCCCCCCTGGTGGTAGATCCGATGCACCCCCCCCCCTCTTGTGCCTATTTCTCCGCCCCCTTCCTCCCCATTACATCCCTCCCCAATCTACACTGCCCCATGGCGGTTCACCCCTCTGCGAGCTCTCCTCCCTTGCCCTTCCTCCCAGGATCCCTTCCACTCTCCCCTTTGATGCACTCCCCCTGTAAGGACCACCGTTACCTGACGTGCTCCAAATTCTGTTCGCTTGGCAAGGATGCGGTTGGCTTTGGGTCTATCTCTTTCCCTTATCTCCCTAAGCTCCCCTGTGGGCATCCCTCCCACCTTTCTAAGGGTAGGCACCAAGCAAGAGCAGAGATAGTTTCTGGTAGACAATCACAAATTCCCTAGGGTCTTAAAGAAGAAGGTGCCCCATCCCCTCTCCCTCCATGAAGATCCTATCCTTCAACTGCAGAGGGCTGGCTAGCCCAAAGAAAAAACTAGCCTTGAGACGCCTAATATATTGGGAACCCATGGACATCATCTTTTTACAAGAAACGCTTGGACCCGACAGCTCCATCTCACCCCTCCTGGAATCATGGCTCCCCTGTTGGACCTTCTAATCACTGGATGCGATAGGTCACTCACGGGGTGTATCTATAGGCTTCTGCAACCACTCCATTAAGTTGCTTAATGTCTGGGGGGGGTGGGATTTCTGGGTGTCGACATCTACTCGTTGGCTCTAGAGTCTTGTATAAGGCTTATTAATATCTATGGGCCCTGCCGGGACCGGGAGGTCTACTGGCGAAAATTTCTCTCCTCCACTTCCTTCCAAGGAGACCATATCATCCTCGGAGCTGACTTTAATTTCTCGATGGGATTTGCAGAGTCTTGGGTACCTAACATTTAGGTGGATCCCTTGTCGGTATTGTTTGAAGATTTTCTGGACTCCCATAACCTTATAGACATCCCCTCTACTAAGATCCAGCCAACTTGGAGGAACAATAGAACCGGAGTGGCCAGTCTGGCCAGGCGTTTGGATTTCTTCCTGATCAAAGAAGATTTAGTCAATCAAGGCTATCAGGTCAGGCAGTGGATAGGCTCAGGAGGAGTCTCTGACCATAGGCCAATCTATTTGGAGCTGGCAGCTGCCCATAACAAGCCCAAATCCCCCTTTAAATTCAACTCAACATGGTTAAAGGATGTAGGCTACATGAAAGCAATCAGTGATTATTGGAAGGCCCACCTGGTGGGCTCAGAAGGACTCATCGTAGAAGGATTTTCCCATAATATGTGTGAGCTGAAGAAGATCTCTATAAAATGGGCAAGGAGGAAAAAGGAGCAGGATGTGCAATTCCTCAAATCAGCTGAAGAAGAAATCGCTAAAATGGAGGAGGATTCAGAGAGGATTCTTACCTCACAGGAACAGAAGCATAAGCTGGCTGATCTACTCCACAAGAGGGCTCAAATTTTGAAAGAGGGAAGAGTGTTGGAGACTCTGCAATTGAGGTATTTGGCTCAAAGAGGGAGATGACAACACTAAGTTTTTCACAAACACGCAAATGGGAGAAAGGCGATTAACACCATCTAGGAGCTCAAGAAGGAGGATAACACTACAGTTAACACCTTTCGAGGGCTCGCATATTTAGCTATCACACACTTCAAGAAAATATACAAGGAGCCCCCTCAAGCCACATTGGCGGAGATCTTGTGCATTGCACAGACTTTTCCCAGATTTGTGGACGAGGAAGCGGGGCTGGATCTTACAAAGGAAGTAAGCATGGGAGAACTGGAAGCAACCCTCAAATGGTTGAAAAAAGATAAGAGCCCTGGACCGGACAGTTGGACCGTAGAGTTTTACTCTGCTTTCTTCGACAGGGTGTTGACCTTCTGAAATTGGTTGAAGAATGCAGACAGAGGGACATAATGTGGGATTGTTTCAACTCTACTTTTATTGCCCTCATTCCCAAAGTGGATAAACCCATTTCTTTTGACAACTTCCGCCCCATCTCCCTATGCAATTGCATCTACAAGATCATTGCTAAAATCACAGAAAATCGCCTCAAGCCTATTCTCTCAGCCCACATCTCCTCGAAGCAGTTTGCCTTCCTCCAAAATCGACAAATCATGAAGTTTTCGGCACTGCACAGGAACTCCTCCATTCTGTACAGACCCGGAAGCTAAAAGGAATGATCCTAAAGATTGACCTCTCCAAAGCTTTTGACAGGGTCAACTGGCTTTACCTCTGTATGCTGTTGACCCACCATGGATTCCCCTATTCCTTCATCAAATGGATCTTTTGCTGCATATCGAATGTATCCTTCAATGTGCTGATAAACGACTCTGCAACCCCTTTTTTCCATCTGGAAAGAGGACTGAAGCAAGGATGCCCTCTTTCACCTCTACTCTTTCTGCTCATCATGGAAGGCCTCAGCCGAATCATTGGAGAAGAATGCAGAATGGGGCATATAAAGGGTATCAAAATCACAAATGATTGTACCCTCTCCCACTTGTTTTTTGTAGATGATGTATTTATCCTCCTTAATGGGGGAATTGGGGACACAACCGCTTTTCACCAAGCCCTTGGTATCTTTGTTGAGTCCCAAACTTACATCTTCCCTATATACCTTTTTAGCCTTTTTCTCCAGTTACCTGAACCTCCAAACTATCAAATCATTGCATATTAGTTTAAAAAGAGAATATAAATGGTTTCCTAACTATTTCTTGTGACTGCTATTTCATTTATATTTTTGCTCAATCAGCTGCGGAATCTTGTCACTTTCCGCACCCAGAATTAGTTTCCACAGCCTTTTTGTTGACGTCTATGTTACAAGTGTCTATTGGAGAATCCGGCCACATGGGCAAGCTACAAATGATGTGGACATGGAACGTGTCCCCTTGGTTCAGCCGAATCACCCACAGAAGCCCATGGTCAAAGCCAGTCAAACGGTGGTCAACACTAAGAGTTTTGCGGTGGCAGGACTCTGTTTTTCATCAAGAGGAGGATTGTGTGGCAAGATCCTAAATCTCAGGAGGTGTTCTAACACCTGGGGACTACCTGTGAACCGAATCTAACAAGACACCCTTCTTGGATTTATTTCCCACGGCTACCATACTGCTAGATTTCCGAATATGGTCATTTACGTGTCTGTCTGCCAGCGTAGATCTTAGGAATTAGTTATGTATTTCCTGCTATAAATAAATCATCCTCGTATGCGTATAGGCTAGCTTTTGATATGTAATCTTGACTGTTTTTACGAGCCATCGTGCCATGACTCAGTCCTTATGTTATGACTTTATTTCAATATATGAGAAGACACTGCTTTTAAGTTCAAATCCGTGATTGATTTCTGATTGGCCGAGGTTGCAGAGGGCCCCTGTACACCAAGGTTCTGTAGTTACTGTTTAGTTCCATGTTTTCTTCATTTACGCTCTTGATGCCATAGATTTTTGCTTGTATATATTACATTTCTCATGGTATTTATGTTGTTTGTTGTTCATAGTTTCTTTTATGCTTTCTAATGACTGTCAATTGATCAGTGTTTTCATTTCAGGTTCTAATAGATAGCCTGGGCAAGTGCATATAGCTTTTTGATGACTAATGACATGATGGAATTATCTTGTCCTTTTGCTGATTTGTTTTCTTAGTTCTAATTCCAGCACTGTTTATTTCTTTCAGTTTTGCTTTGTTCATTTACTTTTCTACAAGATAGATATTAGACTATTCATATCATTTTCAGTTACCTCCTATAGCCAGAGCGAGTCGAATGGTGAGGGATTGAGTGTGAATGTATAGTTTGATACTAGTTTATTTGCCTTTGCAAGTTAGTGATTAGATTACTCATATAATTTTCGGTTACCTCCTATAGCCAGAGCGAATCGAATGGTGAGGGATTGAAGGATGAATGTGTAGTTTGATCTTATTTTATTTTATGTAATTTAGATATTAGATTACTCAATTTGTTGATGATTACCTCCTATAGCCAGAGCGAGTTGAATGGTGAGAGGTCATAAGTGAGTTGATGTGATATGGTTTAGTTTACATTGCTTACAGTTTTTGAATTGCTTTGAGTTCAGTTTTTTTTTCTTTTTATACAATAGCAAGGATACTGGGTTTCATAGTCACTAGTTCACTGTTTGGTTTATTTAGAACTTAGGTACATCTTTATTTCCTCTTAGTAGTTGATTTCATTATTGCAATTTTGAAAACCTTTTTGAAAACTTCGAAGTTTGGAAATTATTTTAAAGGTCACCATTGCCTTGAATACTTATATCCATACTTGATTTTTAGAATTTCCATCTCACATTAGGGAATCAACAAGAAGATAAACCCAAAAATAAACCAAAAATCACAAACGACAAATAAGTAAGAAATCAGTTATCTTGCATATATGGTGCACTTCACTTCAGCAGTTTATGACTCCCGGATTGACAATTTATATAGCAATTTGGGACAGACTAAATTGACCAAACATTTTGGCGTCGTTGCCGGGGAAGTGAAACTAGGTAGCCAATTTCTTTAAAAAAAAAAACAAGAATATTTCAAGGAAGGTAAAAATTGATGATTTCTCAAAGTATGCTGTCCTCTTGCACCTAGTGTGACCTGGAGGATCAGAAAAGAGAGTTATTGATTCAGTAATTTCTTGAGTATGCTCTCTTCTTTCACCTAGAGTGATCTGGAAGATCAGAAAGAGAATTATTAACCCAACTTGAAGAAAATAAAAATGACATGCATAGAGCAAGAGATTCTAGGGGAAGGTTTATAGCTAGGGCCAAGAGTTCAATTTTTACAACTCCATCTACTCCAAGGTATAGACAAGATACACCTCCATCATCTCCAACTCACACTCCTAGACTTAGGATCCCTGGAATTCAAGAGGCAGTAGTTGAATTAGGAGACTCTCCCACACTATCCACCGAATCTGAGTTAGGGAAAGACCCTTTCTTTACTTCTACAGGAAAACACATTGTAATCGAGGAAGTAGAATCACCTGAAGAAGAAGAGGGAGAAATTCCTCCTCGTTCACCATTATTAGAAGAACCAGAGGACTCTGAAATCTCTGAGGAAGTTATCATGACAGAGGAAGTAGTAAACAGATTTGGAGAAGCTAGAGGTAGAGGTAGAGGAGGAGGAAACAATGGAGGAGCTAGAGGTAACAACGGGGGAAACAGGGATGGAGATAACTCATTTGGATTTCCTATAGTTGATGAGGAATCTTGAACAACAATGAAAAAAATCTCACCATCTGTCCTCCCAAACTTTTATGGGTTGCGAAGTGAGGACCCTGAAACATTCCTATTTGAGTTTGAAGTCGTGTGCCGAACTTATGATTATATGGAAGACGCTCAAAAACTCAAGTTGTTTCCTTCAACATTGAAGGGAGCTGCTCTAAAATGGTTCATGGGGTTAGTCACTCAATCTATTAGGACTTGGAATGA
>APFE030722190.1:0-17509 GCA_000404065.3 Pinus taeda | reverse complement strand
AGATACAACTCTAGGAGTTGTGTTGGGTCAAAAGGATTTAGTTCCTTATGCCATTTACTATACCAGTAAAAATTTGACTCCCACTGAGTTGAACTATACTGTGACTGAAAAAGAGTTATTAGTTGTTGTTCATGCAATCAATAAATTTAGACATTATATAACAGGCTATGAAACTTTTGTCCATACTGATCATTCTGCGATTAGATATATAATGAAAAAACCTGTTACTAATGGCAGAGTTACAAGATGGCTCTTACTTTTACAGGAATTCAATATTACTGTGTTGGATAGACCAAGAAAACAAAATACAGTAGCTAATTTCTTGTCTAGGATCCAAAATACTAAAGAAGATTCTCCTGTAGAGGATAAGTTTCCAGATGAATATTTATTTGTAGTAACTACTAAGACTCCTTGGTATGCAGATATTGCTAACTATTTGGTTACAGGGAGACTACCTCCACATCTATTTCCTGGTGAAAAAAGAAAAATTATTCAGGAGAGTTCAAAATATTCATGGATTTCTAACGAATTGTTTAAAACAGGGCCAGATTGTGTGATCAGAAAATGTGTTCGGAAAGATGAAATGTTTGACATCCTCAAGGCATGTCATGATGAGCCATGCGGTGGACACATTGCTGAAAAAAGGACGGCCCATAAAATCCTTTCTTTAGGATATTATTGGCCTTCCCTCTTCAAGGATACAAAAGAATATGTCAAAAGGTGTGATAGCTGCCAAAGAGTAGGGAAACCGACTCTTTCAAATGAAATTCAATTACAACCATAGGTACTCATTGAACCCTTTGAAAAATGGGCTTTATATTTCATTGGACCCATTAATCCACCATCTAAGCAAAAGAAGTATATATTGGTATGCACTGATTATGTCACTAAATGGGTAGAAGCCAAAGCGTTACTTTCTGCTACTGAAAATTCAGTTGTTAGCTTTCTTTATGAGGATATTTTTACTCACTTTGGTGTCCCAAGAGAAATTGTGACAGATTAGGGAAGTCAATTTACATCCAACATGATGGAGAAGCTTATGGAAGAATACAAAATCAAGCACATAAAATCTACTCCTTACCATCCGCAAGCAAATGACCAGGTGGAATCTACAAACAAAGTCATTGAAAGAATCATCACCAAGATTGTTCATCTACACAGAAGAGATTGGGATGAAAGGCTTTGTGAAGCGTTATGGCCTACAGAACTACATGGAGGAACACAACAAGACATTATCCCTATGAACTTGTTTATGGGAAAGTAGTCTTACTCCCCATTGAGTTTCAAGTCAAAACTTTCAAGATGGCAGTTCAGTTGGGGATGGACCTATCAGAAGCCCAAAAGCACAGAATGGAGCAGTTGAATGAACTAGATGAGATCAGACAAGAAGCAATTCTAAGAACCGATCTAGTTCAACATCAAAGAGCTAAGTGGCATGACAGATATATCAAAGAGAAAAAGTTTCAAGAGGGAGATTGGGCATTACTATTTGATTCCAAGTTTAAAGACTTCAAAGGAAAATTTCAGACTCATTGGCTTGGGCCATATGAGATCGACAAAGTCTTTAGCAATGGAGCAGTAAGAATCGAGACCATTGATGAATTTCAAACTCCTCTTATTGTGAATGGCCACAGATTAAAGATTTATCATAAGCCACTCTCAAAAGAGGAATTTTTCAAAATGTTTCAAGATAATTATGCAATAAGGCTGGTGAAGAAGAATCCTTCTTCCTCACCAGCCTAGCCTTTGTTCTTTTCTGTTCAAAAAAAAAAAAAATTAAATTGGTATAAGCCTGAAAACCAATCTCTAATTGGCAGTCTTATACAGAAAATGTAGAGTGAAAATTAGGGACACCTGACACTTTATATTTTCCAAAAAAAAAAAAAATCTCTCTTTCTTTCCCATTTCCACTTCACTTCATTTCCATCCCACTCCATTTCATTTACATTTCACTTCACTCACTTCATCTCACTCCATTTCATCCATTTCATTCTATCTCATCAATAAAATCCTTTTTCATGACCATTTCCATTTAGATATTTATTGTCTAACTATCTCTATTCAGCTAAGTGGTTGCTGTGCCAAGTTTCCGCAGCTGGGATCAGTTTCTGCAGTCAGAAGCAGTTTCCGCAGCCACCATTCTGTTTTTCAAATTTACAGTCAAGATGTTAGTGCAATAATCATGAAAATGCAGGTATGACTAAGCATATGCTATGAAGACATGTACATGGAGCATCCACAGACATCAATAAGGAGCAATTGATTAAGGGCTAATGGACAACAAAAGACAAGGATTCCAAGGTATGGGCAAAAATTTCTTTCAAATAGCAATTAAAGGCACAATTTTGCATAGTTATTAAACCCTACAGCGCACTATGTGCAATGATTATTACAATAGCTCCATTACCGTTCCACGACCTTACTCCATGAACCATGCATTTACTCCCTAAACAGTCTCATGATTATTTTTTGGGTTTAACTCGTAGATGACTGCACTTCCACACTCCACTTGTACTCATGAGATGTGACCTATTTAATTACGGCTCCTCTCCACCGTACTTTGCGCAGCCATTTCATCAACGTGTAACGTATCTCACGCAGTTGTTCAGTTCAAAAATTCTTACTCCACTTCACTACCCTACCATTGTGTTAAAGCTGCACCTCGTTCGCATACGTCTCCATTTCATTTTGTGAACTCATCTTGGCTGCTCATCCTCTGTTTCCGCTTACAGTTCCTAAACACTCCCGTTACCTGTATCCATCTTCCATTTTCAGCCATTGTTCTTCCATAAATCTTACAACATAGCCTTCTTACCTCTGTTAAACCCTCACACGCAGTTGAATTCCAGATTGAATTTTAAACAGAGGAAAAGATGGGATGGTTACTGAGGGCAGAGCCAGAAGGGCCTAAGTTCTTAGAAGGATACCCTTAGGCAAAAGAATTCCTGAAGAAGGCTAAATGGCTCCGCTTCACTCAGAAATTTAAGGGCCATAATAAGGAAGTAACGAAAGCCTTTGCAAGGCTTTTTCAATGACCAGGTGGTGGAGATTGGAGACTTGAAGTTCACGGTCACTGAAGCTTCAATTGCAGCTGCTACAGACTTGCCCTAGGAAGGTGAGCGTTGGTTTAAAAACAAAAGTTTGGACGAGCAGGCATGGAGAATTATATTACGTAACCCAGGTATGGATGTTACTGTATTCACAAGAGGGATTCTTGTTCATGCATTAAAAGAAGAATGGGCCAGCTTACTGTTAATCATTCAAAAGTTTATCACTTGTGAAGGCCGATTTGGGGTGATGTACATGTATCATGCTAGGCTATTGATGAACTCCTTAGAGAAACAAACTCTTAATCTACCCTATTTTTTATTGTTGAGTTTGAAAAAGATGAGCACCACTGTCCAAAATAACATAGGGGACATAGAACCTCATTTATATCATCATGGACTCGTGAGGATTCTAGTTGAAGATCAATTGAAGAAAAACAAAGATACTTGGGAACGGTTTCTAGTAAGAAACTACTTTCAAGAGCCATATGAGGCACCTAGAAGCAGTACACCAAAGACACCAAGAAGGAGTACGAGAAAAGGAAAAAGTGCCATAATCCAAGACTCTCCTATTGGTAAAACTAAAGAAATTGGTCAAAAAGAGAAGGAGGAAAGAACTAAGAACAGAAAACAGAGAAAATTGAAGGGAACAAGGAACTTAGAAGATGCTTACCAATCACCAGAGCCATCTGTAGAGGAAGACTATTAAGTGTTATTTGAGAGATTAGTGCATCTTCGAAAGCAAGCTGTCATAGCTAAGAAGGAAGAAAAAGGAAAACAAATTATGGAAGAAAGAAGTACTAGCCCACAATACTTAAGAAGAAGCAGTAGCCTCAAAGGAAAGTGGAGGAAAGCACAAGTAAAAGATGCCCACTTCATCGAATTGGGTGGGGAAACACCTAAGAAACCTCCAGTTGGCCATAGTCCACCTCATCCTCTGCCAAATATTGAAGCCAACCCTTCATATGTTGATGTAAGCCCTTCCCGGCCAAAATTAGAAGAAAGTCCTCCTCCTCAAAAAGACTTTGAAGCCAGCCCAAGAAACACACCTGAAATCGATCCAAAACAGTAAGAGGTATATGATTACCTCGAATCTTTAGAGCAGACAGCTACAGGCCCGAGCACATCATCCACTTTGCCTCACATAACACAAGATGCACAAGTTCAATCTTTGAAACAAGAAGTGTTTGAATTGGAGGTTTTAAACAGGCACATTAAACAAGAAAATGAGGCACTAAAGGAGCAAAGCAAAGTGGACAAAATCATTCATGATAATACTATGTTACATATGGGACTGTGGCAGAAAAAGAACAAGAAACTAAAGAAGAAGTGCAGAAAGTTGAGCAGGGAATTAATCAATCTCAAGTTCAGATGTTTTATAAGGAAACCCAGGATGGTGGTAGCACCAAGAAAGAAGAGAAGAGGTCTGGATGTACTAGCAGAGGCTTCAGAATACATAGACTAAAGGGAGATGACTAAAATTTTGGTTGCATGAGGACATGCAACACCTTCACAGTGGGGGTATGTTGAGTCCCAAACTTACATCTTCCATAGATACCTTTTTAGCCTTTTTCTCCAGTTACCTGAACCTCCAAGCTATCAAATCATTGCATATTAGTTTAAAAAGAGCATATAAATGGTTTCCTAACTATGTCTTGTGACTGCTGTTTGATTTATATTTTTGCTCAATCAGCTGCAGAATCTTGTCACTTTCCGCACCCAGAATCAGTTTCCGCAGCCTTTTTGTTGAAGTCTATGTTACAGGTGTCTACTAGAGAATCCGACCACATGGGCAAGCTACAAATGATGTGGACATGGAACGTGTCCCCTTGGTTCAGCCGAATCACCCACAGAATCCCATGGTCAAATCCAATTAAACGGTGGTCAACACTAAGAGTTTTGCGGTGGCAGGACTCTATTTTTCATCACGAGGAGGATTGTGTGGCAAGATCCTAAATCTCAGGAGGTGTGCTAACACCTGGGGACTGCCCATGAACCGAATCTAACAAGCCACCCTCCTTGGATTTATTTCCCATGGCTACCACACTGCTAGATTTCTGAATATGGTCATTTACGTGTCTGTCTACCAGCGCAGATCTGAGGAATTAGTTATGTATTTCCTGCTATAAATAAAGCATCGTCGTATGCGTATAGGCTAGATTTTGATATGTAATCTTGACTGTTTTTACGATCCATCGTGCCGTGACTTAGTCCTTATGTTATGACTGTATTTCAATATATGAGAAGGCATTGCTTTTAAGTTCAAATCCGTGATTGATTTCTGATTGGCCGAGGTTGCATAGGGCCCCTGTACAGCAAGGTTCTGTAGTTACTGTATAGTTCCATGTTTTCTTCATTTACGCTCTTGATGCCATATATGTTTGCTTGTATATATTACATTGATCATGGTATTCATGTTGTTTGTTGTTCATAGTTTCTTTTATGCTTTCTAATGACTGTCAACTGATCAGTGTTTTCATTTCAGGTTCTAATAGATAGCCCGGGCAAGTGCATATAGCTTTTTGATAACTAATGACATGATGGAATTATCTTGTCCTTCTGTTGATTTGTTTTCTTAGTTCTAATTCCAGCATTGCTTATTTCTTTCAGTTTTGCTTTGTTCATTTACTTTTCTGCAAGATAGATATTCGACTATTCATATCATTTTCAGTTACCTCCTATAGCCAGATCGAGTCGAATGGTGAGGGATTGAGTGTGAATATATAGTTTGATACTAGTTTATTTGCTTTTGCAAGTTAGTGATTAGATTACTCATATCATTTTTGGTTACCTCCTATAGCCAGAGCGAGTCGAATGGTGAGGGATTGAAGGATGAATGTGTAGTTTGATCCTAGTTTTATTTTATGCAATTTAGATATCAGGTTACTCAATTTGTTGATGATTACCTCCTATAGCCAGAGCGAGTCAAATGGTGAGGGGTCAGAAGTGAGTTGATGTGATATGGTTTAGTTTACTTTGCTTACAGTTTTTGAATTGCTTTGAGTTCAGTTTTTTTTTCTTTTTATACAATAGCAAGGATACTGGATTTCATAGTCACTAGTTCACTGTTTGGTTTAACTAGAACTTAGGTACATCTTTATTTCCTCTTAGTAGTTGATTTCATCATTGCAAGTTTGAAAACCTTTTTGAAAACTTTGAAGTTTGGAAATAATTTTAAAGGCCACCATTGCCTTGAATACTTATATTCATACTTGATTTTTAGAATTGACATCTCACATTAGGGAATCAACAAGAAGATAAACCCAAAAACAAACCAAAAATCACAAACGAAAAAGAAGTAAGAAATCAATTATCTTGCATATATAGTGCACTTCACTTCAGCAGTTTACGACTGTCAGATTGACAATTTATATAACAATTTAGGACACACTAAATTGACCAAAAAATCTTCCTTAAGGCCATTGGCATGGTTATAAATGAAGTGAAATCCACTATAACTGCCACTGGTTGCTCCCATCATGAGGTTCAGTTTTCTCTCAGAAGATTTGCTTTTGTCATAGTCCAACTGGAAGATGGACTCAAATAACTAGGATATAGGCTCAAACCCATTGGATACAAGATATCAGATTGGACATGGCTTATATTGAAGGTGGAGAAGAGGCTCAATATCTGGTACCATAAATATCTATCCAGGGCAGGGCAGATGGTACTCATCAAGGCAGCCTTAGAAGCCACCCCAATTTATTGGATGACTCTAGCATGGATTCCCAGAGGTATACTGTCACGCCTACAGAACCTTTGTTGTAGGTTCTTGTGGAAAGGGAACCAACCGGGGAGAATATTTGCATGGACAAGCTGGGATTATTTGGACTTACCAAAGAGCTAGGGAGGATGGGGCATCAAGAGGCTAGACTCCTTCTCACAATCATTGGCTGCCAAGTTAGGGTGGCAATTGCTAAACAACAACAACCTTTGGACGAAGGTAGTAGTATCTAAATATATCCAACCAACAAGTGTCCTCGACTAGATCAGACAAGACATCAGGAAGAATAACATATCTATTATCTGGAAGGATGTTAGAAACACGAAGGAGCTTATTCGCAGTGGATTGACATCGAGAATTAGATCCGAGTCTAAGATTCAGATAGGTACCAACCCCTGGGTGGGCTGTGGAAACGCTCACACTCTCTTGGTCGGACCTCGAGGACATCTTCAGGCCATTGCCATAATGCATATTAATCAGATTGCAGATGGGGCTTATTCCACCATCTTACAACAAGCATGGAAATCTGCTATTGAGCTTAATATTCCTAGACGCTGGCAATAGGAATGGAACAACTATACAAATGCACTAATGGAGGCCCACATCAGAATTACAGACGGTGAGGATGAGCTAATCTGGGCGCATGCTAAACATGGAACATACTCCCCCAAGGTAGGCTACCAAGTACTAATGGAAAGAGACAAGCCATCGGATCTGGCACAGTGGTGGAAACAGCTATGGAAGTTGAAGGCGCCCCCTCGGACAAAATTGTCATGTGGTCAATTCTTCACAGCAAAGTCCTAACCAAGGCAAACTTGATGAGAAGATACTTTGTTGGGCCGTTTTGGTGCCATCTATGTAAAAGTGATAATGAGGATATTGAACACCTCTTCCTACATTGCTCGCTCACTCAAGAGCTTTGGAATGGCTTCTTGATTTAGATCTCTTCTAGTTTGAAATGGCAGGGTCCTTATCTCTCGGATGCTTGGAACTGTGGTGCACATGCAACTCAACCAAACTAAAAAATGTTCCGCTTCTTATTAGCTGGGCCATTTGGATTGCTAGAAACCAAGCCATATTTCTACAAAGACCTCCCCACTGGCCTTCCATCACCTCAAGGCTTCTAGCTGATTACAGTTCCATCCCTGATGAGGAAGACCACCCAAACCAAAGGATTATTACCCTTGAAACCATTGATCAATCCCACCCTCGGGTTTATTTTGACGGTTCAACGTAGGAGATGGGTTGTGGGGATGGGGAAATACTTCACCTATCTGCTTCCCATTTTTTCAAAATACAAATGGGTCTAGTAAGGGGAGAAAACAACTTTGTTGAACTTGTTTTAGAAAAAAAAACATCATTCTATTTGCATTATCCAAAAACTATCATCAATTACAACGATTTGGAGATTCTCAAATTATTTCTAGCTAGTTGAATAAAACAGCACATTGCAATACATACACACTACAACATATCTTGGATGAAGCACACAGACTGATATCACAATTTGATGTCTTCTCTTTCCGTCACATTTACAAGGAAAGTAACTCAGCTGTTGGAAACTTATCCAAGGAGGCGCGCGCTCAGGCACAACACTAACTAGTTAATCATGGAGGAAAGAGATGGCAGTAACGATCAGTATTACCACAGGCCATTCATAGAGCTTGAAATATGAAAACTCAACAAAAACTGTAAATTTTGTATTTTTGTTTTTTGGACAGTAGCCAACAGTCATATGTAATTATCCACTACTTACATATTTCATTCATACATACAGTTACAAAGCTCTCTACGAAGAGCAACACTTTATATTTATAGACCCTCTATGTTTTTTTCCAAAAGCCTTAAATATCGGACACAATTTTGAATGGGCTGATGAAGGACATGCTATGCCTGAAATATTGTATATGCAATGCATCTGCAAAATGCAGTTTGTTTATTAATAAAGGAAGTGAGGCGTTTTGCATGGGAAAAAGAAAACTCACTGAATAGGATTTTATCCGGGCTATTATTCGGTAAGTACTCATAAACAAGAAACCTTTTCGATCCTTCTGTGCAACAGCCTAGTAAGTTCACAAGTTTTTTTGTGTTGAACTTTGCCCACAAGTTTAACTTCATTTAAAAATTCTTCCTTTCCTTGCAGAGACTTTAAGGACAACTTTTTCACAGCTATTTCTTTTCTATCTTCAGTAGTTCCCTGAGAAATTCAGCGAAAATGTCTAAGGTGCGGTGAGAGCAGCCAGAGCGTACTATTCTATAAACTAGGAGAAGCTTTCTTATTCATTGTTACCTTGTATACCACCCAAAATCCACCTTCCCCAAGCTTATTATTATCATGAAAATTTTCTGTAGCAACTATCAATTCTTCCATGGTCAACACAATTTGTCGATCCTCATCGATTGTTGTGTCTTCCTTGAATTTCCCATGACCTATACAACGAAAATACACAACTTTGTCATGACCTATGCCGCAAAATTGAATACCATCTAAACATGGATCTAATCATAAGCACTGTGTATTCATTGCCGCAAAATTGAATACCATCTAAACTTGGATCTAATCATAAGCACCGTTAGTAATCATAAGTAATTCATGCAAATACCTTAGGAAGGATTTAGAAATATGACAGACATCAATCTCCTCCCTATGGTTAACACACATACCTATAACAACAGAAGCAAGCCGCCAACAACACCTAAAATTATGGGTAATTTGTTTGAATACTTGTCGTTCTACATACTACTACTAATTGGCACTTCCGGAGGGGTTGGTGATGAAGTCAAGTTAAAGAAACTATTGGAAGACATTAATTCCAACCTCCCGCGTTAATGTAGTTGCTAGATTAATCTAGATAATTCAACATGTAGTTTCTAGAAGTCGGCAGATCATCAATGTTAGTCGGTAGCAAGCAGTGGTAGTCAGCCATTGTTGTTCAACCATAAATGTCAGTCGACAGATTGTTGTAGCATCTACGGCTGTCTCTGTGTATAAATTTCTATGTTTGTAATGTAATGAACAAGCTCTTTTCATGAGTCTTCAGTGTTTCTGATATGGTATCAAAGATGAGGGCTTGAGCTCGGGTGAGGTAAGCTGAGTGAGTTTGTGAGAGTTCTTCTGCAAATAGTGTGGCTGTGAACTTGCAGTCCCCCTAGAGAGATATGTTTGTGTGTAAGAACTGTGTTGTGCCTGTGTGTGAGTAAAGGGTGTGCTACTGAGAAATCAGGCAAGGTCCTGCGTGTAAGAGAAAGTCAAGAAGCCATGCAAAGGAGGGCTTGGTGGTGAGGTATGTGCTGTGAGCTTGGAGAATGGAATG
This sequence comes from Pinus taeda, assembly GCA_000404065.3. NCBI lineage: Eukaryota > Viridiplantae > Streptophyta > Pinopsida > Pinales > Pinaceae > Pinus > Pinus taeda. Next base: position 7,424 of record APFE030722190.1, on the reverse strand, counting down.
TTGGTGGTGAGTGTGCTGAAGAAGTTTGAGTAAGTGACTTAGCCTTGCGTAAAGTCAAGATCAAATGGTTGTGTCTGTGTGTGTGCTTGTGGTTGCATCTATATTGGTGCTTGATTCTGTGTTTGTGGTTGTGTCGACACCTGTATTTGTGACTGTGCGTGAAAAATGTTGGAGTTGTTTGAGCTCTGTGCTGGCTGTTCAACAGTACCAAATGGATTAGATTGTCCTGTTTGAAAATTTAACCAAAACTTGTTGTAGTATCAACTTTCGAAGCGGCGGCAGCTGTGAAGGTCCCATTTTCTCCATAGCTAAGAAGTCGATGATCTTTTTAAGGCTTTCATTGTTGTCCTTTCTCAACTAAAGGAGGCAATGTTGAGCAAACTCCCGTGCATATATTATCTTAAAAAAAGGTAATATTTTTCACAAAGAAAAATGATTGAGCCACCGTATGTTGTCCCTGATATATTCCATATTATATTGATTTTTGATATTTGAGTGTCCCAACCTTTACCACTGTTACTGACTACTGTGGGGTTAGATGTGACCTATGAACCTGGAATACTGTCTTTCTCAATCCCACCAAAAGGTGAAAGCACAGGAATATACACATGCTTTATTTCTTGCTGTTGGAAGTTGTGGTAGCTCTGGTGTGCGTTGTGAAGTCTCTGTATGGAGCGCAAGTCAAAGAGATGTTATTGACAATGGAGTGTTGTTTGAAGCCAAAGTTTGGTAGGTGTTTTGTTTTGTGGTGAACCCAATGTGAAGGCTCGATAGTGTGAATGCCAAGTGGAGAGCGATATTGTTCTGTATTCTGAGAAAAAGTTGTTTCTCAAGACCTGTTGCTATTCTATTTACCGAGATGCCTTAGAGAAAGCCAGCCAGAGTGCAAGCGTGATCTCGTACTGGTGTTGTTAAGCCATGTGTAGAGGATTTTGTGCAAGATTCTAGATCATGTAGTGAGAGTGGATGAGAAGAGGGGCTGCCTAGAGAAGCGGCCAGCATATAGTAGCATTGCTTTGTCTGGCACCTGTTGTGTTAACGTTGGCCCTGGTTAATAGGTCATTGGAGAGCCGATTGTATGAAGTCGTTGTGAGCGTGGTGTTGGTGAGTTTAATCACCATTTCTTGGTCAGCATCTGCATTAAATCAAGTGATTGAGTGCTTGCCTTCTGTTTAAGTGCAGTCCTGGAGACCATAGTTCCAGAGACATTGTGAAGTTTGTGGCTGTGTTAAAAGAAGAGTGTTGTGTTAAGAGAAGGAGAGCTCGTTGTTGGAAAACGCTGATCAGAAGAGTGGGGCAGGGAAAGTGTGGTGTCCATCCGAGGAAGTGATAAGTAGAGCCGAGAGGTGCTATTCCAAGAGTGGTGCTATTCTGAAGTCAAAGCTCGCCAAAGTTTAAGGAAAATTTAAGCCTAGCTGATATGTCTATCTTTTTAGACTTTTTTGACAATGATCCTTTGAATGATCATTTTCTCAGGAACCCATTTGGGTTTTGCAGTATTTTTGAGTTCATTGACAAACAGTCATGTTGTTGAATAAATCACTCATGTTGTTGAGGATCATGTTGTTGAAGAAAGCACTCAGAGTAAAACTTGCTTCTCTCATAACCCAATTGTTAGAAGTTTTATTGGATCTGCTTTCAAGATGACTTTGATTCTGGAGGATACAACCATGGATGTTGCTCCGAGGCCACTCATGTTCGAGGATGAGTGCATTTTGATGGCTCCTCGTGGAAAGTGGGGAGAACATGAATTAGATTACCTTGTTTGGGATCTTGCATTGCATCCCAATCCAGAAGAGGTTGTTGACGATAAGTACGTAAGAAAGAAGCAAAGGAATTTCATAAGGAAACCCAAAAAGGTGAAAATGAAACTGCACCAACAAAGGAAAATGAACAAGCATGGACCCTTTAGCAAAAAGGCAAAAATAAAATGTTTTGTTGTAAGCCTAGCTGAGACTTTGACCAGCAGGCATGATAATTAAGAATATAGTGTCCTGAATATTGTGTTATAGTATATTTGTCATATGGTTGGAATTAAGGGGGAGCGTTGGAAGACATTAATTCCAACCACCCGTGTTAATGTAGTTGCTAGATTAATCTAGATAATTCAGCAGGTAGTTTCTAGAAGTCGGCAAGTCATCAATGTTAGTCAGTAGCAAGTGGCGGTAGTCAGCCATTGTTGTTGAACCATAAATGTCAGTCTGCAGATTGCTGTAGCATCTACGACTGTCTCTTTGTATAAATTTCTATGTTTGTAATGTAATGAAGAAGCTCTTTTTGTGATTCTTCAGTGTTTTTGATAGAAACTATAGATTTCATACCGAACTCTGCAGCTTCCCATTAAAGACTGAGCTCCTTGACTTCCATTGTAAGTTGCAAAAATATAAGCTTTTTGTCCCGACATACATGATGAGTAGTTATCAATAGATATATCTCTATTGCACTGGACCATAGTGTAAATCTCTCGAAACAAAGAGTCTCTGGTTGTTCCAAAGGCATATAATTTAAATCCAAACGTTGCTTCAGATAACAACTTGGTGAATAGTCCATCAAGAGCCTGATTAAAGGCATTAGTGCTCGTGACACTCCCAATGTAAGTATACCTTGCATCATTAGTATCCAATTGTCTGATGAAATTATAGTTCTCGTAACGTAAAAAGCAGAAAGTAAACCAAATTAAACCACCGCGGGCATTCCCATAGTTTTGTCGAAGTGTAGTGTTTGCCTCTTGTGAATGATTGTAGCATTGGTCAACTGTTGTGTCTCCCCGACATTGAAGGAGGCCATATACTTGGTCAGGACCTTGGCCATACACAGATGTGTTAAACTCTGTTTGTAACGTGTATTTGATAAGACTATTCATGATTGTATTCAGATTTGCCTCGAATGTACTGCCTTCTGTATAGTTAACATTGTTGTGGCATGTAGAATAATATTGCTGCGCCTTGCAAATCTATGACTCGAGAGTAATGATCATCAAGAGAACTGCCATTCCATAGAATATTTTAATAGTTTGGCTCACGAGCAGAGGCGACCATGAGACTTTATCATGGAGGATCGACATGGCCAACGAAGAGTGGAGAGCCTAGAGCGCAAGGACGTGCCAATATGAATGCTCCTCAAAATTCTAATTTACTCTGTACGGATACGTAGGCTTAATGGATAGAAGCATGCACCATGTTCCTAACGTTTCCTTGGATTTGAAAATTATGTTCGCATTGATGAGATCAGTGTGTCTGCCCAGACTCAATATAATGAAACAATGCAAAACAAATAAACTGATGGAAGCCATATCTGTAATGTTTCACCAGATTTAATGGAAACCATACCTCTGATGTTTCGCCGAATGCATCCCTCACCCAAAATGACGACTTTTGAGTACCGCTTGTTAAGCTAGACCATCACAAGCAGTACTATAATGCGATTCCAACCTTCCAAGCTCATATGTATCATGACTTTCAATAATTCCCAAAGTCCAAGTCTTTGCGGTTGTAATTTAAAATATTTATGGAAATGTGGGATGACCTAGTGCTTCTTTTGATTTCTCTGATTTCAACATCTAGAGCTAACGATTGACTAATTACCATTGAGAAATTTATAATATATATACATATATTATATTATATAATATATATATATATATATATAATATATAATATTATATTATTTTTTTTTAAGGCGGACTCGAATGCAGACGTAGATATTTAGTCAATACTGAGCTGCTCCACGATGTTGGAGGTAGTGCACACCTACATGTGGACACTTAGTTAGAGCATGGGAGTACCTGTAAGACTCCTTCTTTAACTCCGCAATTGGCTAGTTCTTCTGCATGATTTACTCCCTGTTTTTCTCCTCCTTTAATTGCACAACTGGCTAGTTCTTCTTCATGATTTACTCCCTGATTTGCTCCTCCTTTCACTCCGGAAGGCTAATTCTCTCTGGAACTTGTTGTAGGTGTTGAGTCCTCTCATTGATCACCACTATGGTGCATTACCTTGGGATGTTCACCCAGTAATGCTATATCATGAGCATTGTAAGCTATTTTCTAATGAATCATTTTTTTTGTTCTTTCGATTTGCTTTTAGTATTTTTGCTTTGCAAAGCTGTGTGTTCAACCTTTACTAGCTAGATTCATCTGTGCAGGTTTTCTAACACATTTACATGGTATCAGAGCCCACAGGTTGCTAGATAAAAGGTGCACCAATACTTTATTTTTCAAGTATTACAGCTTGGAGATCGAAGATCGACAAAAGAATAGAGCTTTCCAAAGCATCGATCCTAACAACGTACAACTATCACGAGTGGAAGGACCAAATGGCTCAATACCTTCATCAGAAAAGGTTGTATAGGATTACCATGGCTGCAGAAGTGGAACCCACTTCAGCCATAGATAAATCCAAGTACCTCAACTGCATGGATGAGGCCCACGGATTCATATGCATGTGCATCTCCCAAAGTTGCAGTTTCATCTATCTGCCTGCAATACTCCCAATGAGATTTGGAAAAAGGTTGAAGAACGGGAAATAGGATGAGATGAAAGGACATCTGTTCGAAGTGGAGCTGCTATCATTGGATCCACGGAACTATGATAGAATTCAAGGCTTCTTCACCAAATATAATGATCTATTGCTGCAACTCAAGGGTTGTGGAATTGACAAATCCAAGGAGGAGAGTCGCCAAATTCTCTCTATAATGTCAAAGCTCCGACCAGAATACTCCGTCTTTGTGTCTACATTTCATTCAGGAAGGCTCGCAACAGGTAAATCCTACACTATGCCTTCTCTCAAAGAATTTATGGAGTCCTTTATTTTTTAGCAAGATAAACTCATTAGCATGGGGAAAATGAAACCTCCAAAAGTGCATGCACTTACTGTGCATGATAGCAGCCACAATAAACATCACAGATCTGATTCAAGTCAGAAAAATTAGCAGCAAAAAGATAAGGGAAAAGAGCATTCCCATCTAAAGAAGGAAGGATGCACCAAGCCCTTCAATGACTCCTCTGGCTCGAGAAATGAGAAAGGGAAGAAAGGAAATAGATGCACCTACTGTCAAAGAGAATTCCATCCAAAATCCTCTTGCATGAAGAAACAAATTGACCAAATGGCAGAAATCCTTCAGAAGCACAACCTTGGGGATCACATCCCTCACGGCGCCAAGAAGAAAATTGAGGATCCGCCACACGGGAGAGGTAATAATGCATGCTTTAGTTGCAATTAATTCTTCTCCTGATTCATGGATTATAGATTATGGTGCATCACATCATATGGCTGCTGCAAAGGAAGTCTATTCCTCTTTGGATGCATGCAAAGGACCTCCCATCCTCATGGGAGATGACTCACCTATTGAGGTCACCGAAAAAGGTAGAGTGGAACTTTTACATGGAAGCTTTGAAGATGTGCTTAGTGATCTCATGGGGCCCTTTCCTCATCCTTCGATCAACAAAGCAAGGTATGTGCTTACATTTATTGATGATTTCTCATGGTATACTTGGGTGTATCTTCTCAGGAACAAATCTGAAGTTTTTGAGCAGTTTGAAGATTTCAAAGCACTAGTTGAGACACAATCAAAGAGAAAGATCAAAGCCCTCCGTACAGACAATGGGGAGGAATATGTTAACACAGCACTTTGTAACCTTTTCCTTCAGTCCGACATACAGTTGCAGTACACAGTTCCATACACTCCGCAACAGAACGGAGTTGTTGAGAGAAAGAACTAATCTCTCAAAGAGATGGCTTCCTGCATGCTACATGCTAAGTCATTGCCTCATAAGCTATGGGCCGAAGCGCTTAATTGTGCTAACTACATCCAGAATAGATCTCCTCATAGGTCTATCAAGGATCAGACCCCCTTTGAGGCTTGGAGTGGCACTAAACCAAAGATCACTCACCTCCGTGTTTTCGGCTCTCGAGCATGGGCCCGGATCCCCTCTGAAAAGAGGAAAGCTCTTGATCCACAGAGCATTGAGTGCATCTTTGTTGGATACCCTAATGGTGTGAAGGGATATCGACTCCTCATTCCCTCTACGGACAAGGTCATCATTGAGCGAAGTGTCAAATTTGAGGAAAGTCTCTCGCATGCACTTCAGTCGCCGCATGCGGACATTTTTTATCTACCTCATGTCCGAGATGATGACACAATGCACTCAGATGCAGATACAAATCATGCAGATGCCGAGGAAGAGCATGCAGATGCAGAGACAGAGTCTTCAGATACAAATCTAGTGCGTGCAAGTGATGATCCACATCCAAGCCCAGATTGAGCTTCCAGCAATGAATCATATTCCCCTGTCATAAATTAGAGAACAAGGAGCTTACGTGAGATATATGCACAAGACCAACCAACTGCTAGAAATGGTCTTGTGGGGGATAATTCTGATCTGCAGAGGACTAGCTCAGAGTTTATTGAGCATCCTCTTGTCCTCATTGCCACTGAACCATTGCCCTCCTGGCATTATCATTTGGTACAGTCTTTTGATCCACAGTCTTATGCTGAGGCTGTTGGGCATCCATCTTGGGAGTCCGCCATGGAGGAGGAGTATAACTCCCTCCTTGAGAACCAGACTTGGGATTTGGTCCCCCTTCCTTCAGGAAGGAAACTTGTTCGATGCAAATGGGTCTACAGGACCAAGTGTGTTGCAGATGGGCAAATCACCAGACGGAAAGCGAGGCTAGTAGCTGGCTTCCAGCAAGTGCATGGCATTGATTATGACGAGACCTTTGCTCCAGTAGCAAAGATGGATTCCATACGCCTTACACTTGCCATTGCGGCTGCCCAGCGGTGGGAAGTACATCAGATGGATGTGAAGAATGCCTTTCTTCATGGAGACCTATCCGAGGAGATCTACATGGAGCAGCCACATGGTTTCATTCAGGATTCATCTTTGGTTTGCAGACTGAAGAAATCTCTCTACGACCTTAAGCAGGCCCTGAGAGCTTGGTATGCGAAGATGGATTCTTTTCTCTTATCACAAAACTTTGAAAGATGTAAGTTTGATCCGAATGTTTACATGCTTAGGACACATGATTCTCTTCTTATCTTAGTTTTGTATGTAGATGATCTCCTAATCACTAGCAGCTAGGCTTCAGCCATTGCTACAGTCAAGAGGGCCTTGCATGATAGGTTCTTGATGATGGACATGGGTCCATTACACTTCTTCCTTGGTCTTGAGATTAGCCAAGATGCCACAGGCATCAAACTCTCTCAGGCTAAGTATGCACGAGATCTCCTCGAGAGATTTCGCATGGCTGACTGCAAGCCAGCACCGACTGCTTTTCTGTCTGGGGTCCGCCTTGAGAATGGAGGTGACACTCCATTAGTTGACAACACTCCCTACCGACAGCTAGTGGGGAGCTTATTGTACCTCACCCACTCCAGACTAGATCTCTCATATGCAGTCGGGGCAGTTTCCAGATACATGCAGG
>APFE030722182.1:0-10051 GCA_000404065.3 Pinus taeda | reverse complement strand
TTTCTTCATGGTGATCTCGAGGAGGAAATCTACATGGAGTAGCCACCGGGATACATGCAGAATTCATCTCTGGTATGCAAACTAAAGAAGTCTCTCTATGGCCTCAAGCAGGCACCTAGAGCATGGTATGCAAAGATGGATTCTTATTTGTTATCTCAAAATTTTGTATGCTGCAAATCTGATTCCAATGTTTATTTTCTGAAGAAAATTGACTCCTTGTTGATCACAGTACTCTACATAGATGATCTTTTGATAACAGGTAGTTCAACTTCTGTCATTACTAACATCAAAACTGCATTGCATAAGCGGTTTTATATGACCGACATGGGCTTGCTAAATTTCTTCCTTGGACTAGAGATCCATCAGCGTGATTCTGGCATTACCATTTCTAAACCGAAATATGCCATAGATCTTTTGGCACGATTTCACATGAGTGACTGCAAGCCAGCAGCCACACCTTTCTTATCAGGGATAAAGCTTGAGAATGGCAAAGACACACCATTGGTTGATTGCACATTGTATTGCCAGCTTGTGGGAAGTCTTCTTTATCTCACTCACTCCCGTCCTGATCTCTCCTATGTTGTCGGAGCAGTTTCTAGATACATGCAGGAGCCACATGAGTTACACTGGAACGCTGCAAAGCGCATCCTTCGATATGTCCAGGGGACAATCACCTATGGGATTCATTATGCAACCAATTGTTCTTTGAATCTCATCGGGTTCACAGATTCAGACTGGGCTAGCGACACCATTGATCGCAAGTCTACTTCCGGTTATGTACTTAGTTTGGGATCCAGCCCAATTTGTTGGTCAAGTAAGAAGCAGGCTGCCATTGCTTTATCATCAGCAGAGGCCGAGTATAGAGGAGCAGTCAATGCCACTATTCAGGCAATTTGGCTACAACATTTCCTATCTGAGCTTGGGATTAGTGTCCATCATCCAACTGTCATCTGGTGCGATAATCAAAGTACGCTAAAGTTTTGCAGAGATCCAGTGCAGCGGCAGCGTACCAAACACATCGAGATCCACATGCACTTCATTAGAGAACTCATTCATGATGGGATCATCGATCTTCAGTATTGTCCTAGTTCCGAGCAGATTGCTGACATCTTCACCAAGACTTTCACTGAGCAGAAGTTTCGATTCCTGCGAGATCGTCTCGGGGTGAAGGACATGACTGCCTAGCAATTGTCTTTTCTCTACTTTTGCATTATAATTTTGAGGGGGGGTTTTCTTCCCACTGGGTTTTCCCTCTTTCCTCCTTTTTTTTTTATGCATTGTATATGGGTACCTAAAATGGCCGTGTTGCCGGGACTCATTCATTTTGCATCACACTCACCTTAGTTATGCTTAAGGGGGGGTGTTGGTGTACATGCACTTAGACTAGCTGTGTTGGTGTACATGCACGTACATGCACTTAGACTAGCTGTGTTGGTGTACATGCACCTAGATTAGCTCCAGTTAACTTATTGCTTGCATGTGGCACATGTACACATTAACATAAGATAAAGCACACTTAGCTTCAGTTAGCTTTAGTTATTGCATGTACAACTAAGCTTAACTTAGTTGCTTTTATGTATTTATTCTAAAAATTAATATTGAAGAATCAATTCATTCTTTTCTCAATTCTTGCTCGCTTCCTTCCTTCTCTTGCAAGCTTGTTTATTGTTTTTGCAGATCTAGATCAGTGTTTCTCAAAATCTTTCACGTCATGACCAGGAGATGGAGTCCGTCTGGCACCGACAGCGCCGCTGGGAGAGCGGTGGGATATGGAGCAGTTACCAACATCATCAACGGCGGGCTGGAGTGCGGGAAAGGCAGTGACTCGAGGCAGCAGAATCACATCGGCTTCTACAAAAGATACAGTGACATTCTTGGGGTGAGCTACGGATCAAACCTGGATTGCAACAACCAGAGGCCTTTGGGCACTGCGGTTCAATCTGAAGCTCGTCTTATCAAAACCGTGGTTTGAACACTTCGCATAAATCTGAGATTTGGGATTAGCACCAGGTCCATCTCCATCTGTGTGCTTCGCCATAATAAAGTATAATAAAATCCATACTAACTAACTGTGGCATTAGACCTGCGTGGCGTGCTTTTCTAAAGGTTGAGAATAATGGGGATTTGGTATTGAACATGATTAAGAATCACGTGAAACCTTCATTATGTGAATATGCTTTCGAATATTATATTATAAATTAAATAATAAATAGTACATGGAATACATGACAACTTTACCACTTTATAAGTTTATGGCCTTACACAAAGATAACATAAGTAATACCATTGTTATTAATTATATTTAATTACAATATAAATTTAATAGTTTGAGAAAATGATAAAACTTTTTGCGTGTGTGTCTGTGTTATTTTTAGTTTTCACAAATAAACCTGATAAATTTTTAATCTAATAAATTAAGAACATGTTATTTTGTTCATATATTATAATGTAATTAATAAATAAAATAATTTTTTTATGAGAAATGTCCCTTTAATTGACGATTGCAATCATATTGTGAGTAATATTAAACTATGAATTAAAAATTTAAATTGGCAGTTATAATTATAAAATAATCTATATATTATATATATAATAATAAGTAATTATATTGTTAGATAATTAAAATCAATTTATATTATTTAACAATTTTAATAAATATTCTTTACTATTTCTTTTAAATTGAAGTTAGTTTTTCAAGTATCGCTATGTTTAGGTATTTGATGTATAAGAAGCTATGGAAATTAAGGGGTTCCCTAAAGTGAAGCTCTACAACATGGAACCCGAGAGGTTCCCCAAAAGTGAAGCTTTGCAACATAGAACCCAAAAAGTTCCCCAAAATTGTTTGTAACTCTAAGATACCCACTCTTAGGGGATAAAATAGGATATCATCTTGGAGAATAGGGATTATAAACCTATTACTTCCAACTTTAACCATAAGTTGTGGAAGATAAGGAGCTAGAGGTTAAAAGGAAGTCAATGGATTATAAGGAGGTGATCAATCCATTTTGCTAGTAAAAGTTATATTTATGTTTTCTCTACCGTTAAGAAGAACTAATTCCCATGAGCTTCAAAGTGAAACTGGGTGTTGGTCTATTTCTAAAACACCTCGGGACAAAAGAGTCTATGAATTTTCGAATTCTAAGAGGGTTTCCAAAGTATTTGGCACACTACCAACCTTCTTGACTTGTTAAGTCAACAAAACTCTAGTGATATAGAGATGTTTCTCTCATTTTTTTTTTTTTTTTTTTTTTTTTTTTTTTTTTTTATATCCATAAGAATAAATTAAAGGTCTCAATTTATCTCTACTTTTATAAAGTGCAATACTATCATAATTGATTCTAAAAAGAATGAATCATTTCATCATGATTTAATGAATATAATATTAATAGTTTTTTATAAATTAGATAAATTTTTAACATTTAATCATAATTTATTTATAATTATCAACCATTTTTTTTTAATTATATATATGAGTTTATATATTTAAAGTTATTATTACTATTTAATTATGATTTTTTTTATAACTATTTTCTTATTACAATCATCTTTATATCTATTTAAAACTTCCAAACAATTTTTTAAGTGAATTTTTTTAGTGATAATTTGAAGAAACTTTTTGACTTATTAGCACTTCAATAAATTTAACCTTAAGATGAATTTTAAACCTCATTTATATTTAATTAATTAATTTTTTTGTTTTGGAAGACTTGAAACCTATTGTCTCAATTTTTTTTTTTTATAATTGAGGCAACACTTTTCTGATTTTAATTTTTTAATTGAAGTAACCATTTTCTCAAACAATTTTTTTTAATTTCTTTTCTTATAATTGAAGTAACATTTTTTTTTGACAATATATAGAACAAAAGAGGAATTAATTTCTTAAGATTTATGGGAAGTAAAAAGTTTCTTTCAAATTTGATTTATTAATACATAACAATTTGCGCTAAATACATTTCTAAATTTGCTAAAAGAAGCATCTCCATTAGTATACATTCTTAATCTTTAATTGTTGAATCTCTAAGCCTTCGTATATCTTCTTTGGATTTTAAAATCAAAGTAAAGCTAGCTCATAGTTTGTAAAAGATAGACTTACAAATGGATAAAAAGAGCAGTCTTTATTCAATTTAGGTTGATGGAAAACATTGAATTTGCGATATACACTATAATGTTTAGTCGTAAAATATTATAAACTCAAACACTTTTATCCTTAAAGAAAACACTCCAATGGATAGTTATTTATGAAAGGGTTGTGGTGTAAGAGTCATGACTTAGAATTTTTAGCTATTGAGATAATGCAAATATCACTTCTAAAGATTTATTAAAATGGAAAGAGGTTATGGATGCTGAGATTGCACATTGGATGTTAAGATTGAGTCAAAACAATTTTCTTGGCATGGTTTGAACATAGTGTATGGCCTATTGAATGGAAAATCACCTTCTAGAACAAGATTGGTGTTTATTTATGAAATCATGAGAGTAGAAACTATCTTAGGGATTTTGATAACCATAAAATCATGCTCATTGACCGTGTCTGCACTACTAAATAAATTTCTTGAGTGATTTTTCTATTAAGGTCGAGTTTACAATGGGATAGGATTGAATTTAATAAAGGAAATTTCATATTAATTTGAAAATGACTTTTGAGTAAGAGATATCTAAATTTATCATGATAATTATTTAATCACAACTAAATTGTCCATAAGAATTCATTAAAGTGTAATTCTAGTTATGATACTATCACATGCCAATAAAAAAGCTCATAATCCACAAAGAGATATTACTTGGGAAACACAAATGGGAAAACTAGCTTCAAATGGTTACTTAAACTTTATTTAGGAAATTTCCTGTTGTAATGTAGAGTAAAGTTTCACAAGCCATTCAAAAGTTTACACAACCAAATTTCATATACATCCTCACCTCTTAGCAGAAAAAACTTTCATAAGTCCAATTCAAAGAAGATATATAAGTAGAGATGAGACTAACAGGAAGGCCAAACATCCTTATCCATCCATTTACCACTCCCATTTTTTCGCATTTATTAGTTTCATTTTCTATTATTTTAATTTTTTAATGCTTGCATTGCCATTTTTTCTTCTTCTAAACCTCATTAATTATTGAATTCATTGTGGGCACTAAGTATTACAACCATTTATTTTTTATTTCTAGTTGGGATCACACCTTCCCAATGAGAGATCTTTGATTAACTCTAGCTCTTGGTTATAGCATTGGATTTGGTTCCTAGCTATATAGCTCCATCTTTAATTGTAGCTCCAGCTTATGGCTTTAGTTCCTCACTCTATTTATGGATCTTTTTTTGGTTTCTAGTTCCATTTGTTCTTATAGTGAAAAAGTATTCTTATTGATCTATATTCTAAGCAATTCCTAATAATTGAAACTACATTTTATTAGAGTCCATTTGTATATTTAATGATTCATTTTGGTACTCTTTGGTTGGAAAAAATAGAGTTGTTGGCTTGTAAGGGCCATTTCACGAGCAAGACCAACATTGATGATTTGGGTTGCAAGACCTTTATGGGTGCATTGAGGGTTTAAGTTATACTTTTGGGTCAAAAAGTTGTGGTATTATATCATAGTCTCTTAATTTTTTTCTATGCTTCCAATTGTGTGAATATCTCTTCTAATAGAGTTTGTGCATCTAATTTATCTCTTTGACAAGTTAACCTATTTTGTTGACCAACATGGGTCTCTGTGGATGCCATGTCATCTTCCATACTCATACATGTGGATAAATTCATGTGTGTACTTTAAAAAAAAATTAGAAGGTCCACAAAAATAACACTAATTTGGGGTTACAACATGCAAAATCCCTAACCCTAACCCTTGATGTCTATTAGGATATGATAAATTATAAGCCACTAGGAAAGGATAAAGTCCCATTTTCATTTTGTTGGGTATTTTTCCATCTTCATTTCCACTTTTGCACTTGTTGGAGCTTGAATTGTAATCTACCACTTGGAGGGGGGAGTGAGCTTTTAGCCAAAGAAACTTAGAGAAGTAAAATACTTGGATGAAAAAAATATCTCATAGTGGAAATTTAAAGATTACTTCAAAATGTAATACTTGTCTTGGAACTACTTTGAAGGGAAAATGCAATAGCTATTCTAACTCAAGTTAGGAAACATGAAAATGGATGAGTATCTTGTAAATTCATTGAATTGTTTAGGTATGCTGATTTTATAAAGGATTGAAAGATAAGAATACAAATATTTGTGAGTGGGTTTCTACCATTTATGTGACATAATAAAATTCAATGAACTAAGAAATTTGGATGAAGATATGAGGAAGGAAAAGTATCTCTATAAGTAGGAAAAAAACAAACCAACCTTCCAAGAAACTTGCGATGGCGAGAAAAGAGCCAAGGTGGAGAAAAGGAAGGTGTTTAAACCTTCAATTTTTTAATAAAAGTTCTTAGGTAAATCATCAAACTCAACTAACCCATAATAAACCAAAGGGGGTTGATTCATTAAGTAATAGACCAATATTTTATCCCATTAGGTGTTGAGATTGTGGAGGAGATCACATGTACAACAAATACCCTTACAAAGGAGAGAAAATCAACATTACGCATCACATTCTAGGAGTTGATGTGATGGGGAAATGGGTAGAAGCATGCCCAAGATCTATGTAGCATTGGAAAACAAGAAGGATAACCATCAATGACATTTGACTAATGTTTAAGTTAAGATAAATAACTAACCCATTGTAATTTTAATTTTTTCCAAAGCTAGTCATATTTATCTTTATCCTAAACTTGTTGAAAGAATTAACTTAAGGAAAACCAAGAATGAAACGACTTGGTTAGTTCAATTAGCTACAAGATCTAAACGAAGAGTAATTAAAATTTTAAAAGAATGCCAAATTAATATGAATGGGTTGAGAAAAAATGAAAATTTGAACATCATACCATTATGATCATATGATTTCCTAATTGGTATGGATTGGTTGCAGAAAAACCATGAAGTGATAGACTACTATGATAAGTCATTTTCTTGCTTCAATGAAGAAGGGCAGCAAAGACAAGTACAAGTAATTCCAAGGCCAATTTATGTCAAAGGGATATTAGCCATGCAACTAAAGAAAAATTAAAAAACGAATGCCAAATTTATGTAGTCCACATGGAAGAGACAATCAATGATTAGGAACCAAGCATCAAAGACCACCTGGTACTTAAGGAATTCAAAGATGTATTTGCTTAAATTCCAAGATTACCACCTAAATGGGACATTTACTTCTCTATAGACTTGGTATCTGGAGTGTAATGTCCCTCTATTGTTGTAACATTGTTTTATTTAGACTAAAATTACGGCAGAAAAGCCATGAAGTACATTGAAACATATATGTAAATAAATACTTTTATTAATAAATAAACGGATTTAAGTACTTGAAAATGATATATTTGAAGATGAGATTCTTGTCTACGATAATTTTTCCATCATAAATATTCTAGATAAGGTTCTAGACAAGATTTAATGGATAGGAGATCCATTAAATAGCTTAATTGGGGAAAGATGCTAAGCTTGGATAAGCATAAAAGTGTCATGGGAGAGAAAGGCGGGATTTTATGGAAAATCCTAGGAAAGTGGATAAAAAGGTCCACAAAAGCAAGACTCTACTAAGGGAGACATCCATCATGGAAAAAAAGGTATAAAATACGTAGGAAAGGGATCAACAGAGGTTGTTTATTTCCTTGGAAAGTGTTCTTAGCTCGAGGGGGAATGGAGGTAAAGTTCATGGTTGGGTGGGAAGTGTTCTCATTAATTATGAGTTTCTATTGCGATTCTAGTTAGGAAATTTGTGTATATTTAACTCTGAGATTAATTCTACAATTAATTCGATGCATAGGACTTCTATCACTAGTTTTGATGCCTCTGAATGATGAGACTATTTCAATGTGTATGAAGCTTGTTATTAATTCTGAAGCATGTTGTTATCAAAACTCTTTATTTACTTGAATGCATAAGCATAGATGCATATGATTTTCAAAAGCAGTACTGTAGGTGGCTAACTGTTTGCTTCTTCTTCCTTCGATTATAAAGAGTTCAATATTTGTTATTGAGAAAGGAATAATGTAACATAGACTTTATGGTATTATGAGTAATTAAAGAGAATGAATATTTCTATAATAACTTAATAAGTTTTGTAATTCTCTATTCACATGGTACAGAAATTGAGAAAATTATATTGTAATTAGTATTTTGCTTTCATAATTATTGCAAAGCTTTAAAGAGCTTGCATTGTTCCCTTAAGTCTTCAAGGTCGAGATTTAGTAGTGAACAGGGTCAAAATTTGGTAACATCTATTGTAACCTACACTATAGTTAGATGTAATTAAAAAGAGAAGGGAAAATTATGATAGAATCAATTAAATTGAGAAGAGAAACTTGTTGGTTAGAGAAGCTAAATATTGGTTAGAGTAAAGTGATTTACCCTCTCCTAGGGGTTGGTGGAATAATTGGGTGGAGTTTTTAGGCGGGGAAATCTTGAGTCTATTTTCACTTGGGCCTTTAATAAAAAAATAATTATGTAATTAATTCTCTTAAGATCGATTCAAAAAAAATAAAAATAAAGAAAGAATTATGGACTTAAGATTCAAAATAGAATCCCAACTCAAAAAAAAGAATTCAAGAATAGAAGGGTCGAGTGCATGACCAACCTACATAGATTAACACGGGGATGATATTGTTAAAATCTAGAAAGTTTTACTAGACGAGATGGAAACCAGAATGAAAGGGCATTATGATGGCGTAGGATGTAATTATGTATTTACCCTTATTGATCCCCAACCCAGATAATTTTAATTATCATAGGTAGTAAGCGTGCATTGTAGTGAAAACAATAGCCATTAGCTTGAGGGTAATGGGAATTCGAAGTGTGACAAGTTTAAATTTTGGAAACCAAAAGTAAATTGAAATTCGTAGACATTATATTATAGAACGATATGAATAGAAAAACCGAAGAAAAAATGAGAGGTAATAGGTTTGTAATTTAGAATGCTATGAAATGAAAATGATAATAAAATTGAGAATTAACATACAATAACGATTCATGTCGCAAAATGCATTCATGTTCCTCTCATAAAAGCATTTAAAGAGGTGCTTCATAGGGATAATAGAAACAGGGACCTATATAGTCCTTCACAATTGTATTATCGTGAGGAAAACTCAAGAAATCATGGCATAAACATAGCAAGAGTTAAGAATACTAACTATCAAATGTAATTAAGACATATCTGGTGGAAACGATTACAAACTTAACCATTCACAAGAGAAATTTTACTGTAACAATCATATATGTAGCAAAAATATGTTTTCCATATGCATTAAATAGGGTCCTTATGGTAATGAAAATGTGACCATAAAGTAAAATTTTTTATAGAGGCTAAAGCATAGCTATGAATTAGAAACTATAAATATTTAAAAAAAAAGAGCAATGCACATTCCATATGTTCCAGGTTCAATTCTTATGCATGGATTCTGAAATCCCACATAATTTATTAGAGTACATTTGATAAATAATACCCCAAATTCATAGGGAAGGATGCTTGGACTTAACAAAACTTTGATACAGTGAATATTATTAAACGATACTTCAACAAGAAGGCTTGCATAAAATAGAGGGAGATATTCATCAATTTAGCCAACCAACACTACTATCTTCATAGAAAATGATATGGGCCACATGCATTCTAATAACACTGACAACATAAATTCCAGTGAAATGGGTTCCACCGACCTGAAACATACATAAACGTTAGGGTTACAGTGCGACCGATTTGAGGTTGAGCAAGATCTTTCATTATCAAATTATTAGCAGGGAAGTTGTGTTGCAAAAATGTAACACATTAATAAACTGTATTTGAAAAATAAATGAAGAGTTGACCTGAAACTCGACTATAACAGTATCCAGAAAAAAAGGAAAGGCAAATATTTAGGCATTCATATACCTGTTAGAATTGATAACCTGGCGTAAACCCTAGAGAACAATAATGGTTGGAAGTTAAACTCTGTTAAGGTGAAAAAGAAAGGAAGAAA
>APFE030722173.1:6884-23814 GCA_000404065.3 Pinus taeda | reverse complement strand
TTTTTTAATTTATTATTATTATTTTATCTTCTAATTTTTAATTAGTTTATTAAAATGCCTTCTAGTTGCTTCAAGATGCCTGTCTAAAGTTATAAAAGTGAACTTTGTCTCATTCTCTCATCACACAATTCAGCAAGTCGTTTCTCTTGGAGACTGGCGATTTTAGCAAAGGAGAAGAGAGGAAGAGAGCAGTGGTTTCAGCTAGGGTGTTTTGAACACTGAGCAAAGTAGATTTCAGCAGCAAGAGCAAGAGATTTCAGCAGCAAGAGAAAGACATTTCAGCAACAGATTTGGAGTGCAGAGTTTCCGGCTACGACATTCTTGGCTTTTTGGCTTAGTTACAGCCATATTTCTCTTGTCTTTTCTGGCATTTTGGGGTAGCTTCAACGACAGAAAATTAATTTGGGTAAGCAATATTCATTTTGTTAGTTTTTTCCTATTATTTATTCAATTTTTCTAGGGTTTATGTTGCCAAAAATATGAAAAACGTTTTTTATTTACAGATTTGTTTTTTAATTTATTTTTGCAGCAATGGCTTCCAACCAAAGTGCCATTGCAAGTTCAAGCCGTAGGGCCAACCTAAGGGCTGAATATTATCCTCTTTGGAGGCATGTGACGAAGCTTAAAAAATGTGCAGGTGGTGGCTCATGGGAATGGCGATTTAATCTTTGCAATAATTCGTACAAGGGCTCCTACCCAAGAGTGAAGGCACATCTTTTGCATGGAGGAGGACAGGGGATTGCAGGGTGCACAAAAACAATAGATCCATTGGCAAGGAGGGCATATCAAAGAGAGCAAGATGAGGCGGATGGTACTAAGAGAAGGCATGATGACCTTACTCAAGCTACTCCTCAAGATCCATCTAACATTGAGCCAAGGATTGTAGTTGAAGAAAGAAAGAGGAGAGCTGGTGCCACTCAACAACATGAACAACCAACACCCAAAAATACCAGAGGGGCATCCCCTTCAGTTCAGGATAGCAGAATTGCTAAATTGGTGAATGTGCAAGCAAGAGAAGAAATTGATTCCAGAGTGGCTAGGTGCATTTATGCATGCGGTATCCCATTCAATGTTGTTCGCTCTCCTTACTGGCAAGATATGATAAGGGAAACTAACAAAGCTCCTCAAGGGTACAAGGGGCCCAACTATGAGAAAGTCAGAACTCAGCTTCTCAAAAATGAGAAGGAGCTTGTAGAGGATATTTTATCACCAATTCGTTCTTCCTGGAGTAGCTCTGGGGTTACCATAGTCTCAGATGGATGGACAAATACAAGGCGCAGACCATTGATAAATATCATTGCCACTTCCCCCAAAGGAGCAATGTTTATTAGGCAGAACACTGCTCAGGAGAGGTGAAAGATGCACAATTCATTGTTGATGTTATTATAAAAGCTATTGAACAAATAGGGCCTAACAAGATGGTGCAAGTTATCACGGATAGTGCACCAGTTTGCAAAGTTGCAGGTTTAATTATTGAGGGGAGGTATGACCACATCTTTTGGACACCATGCATTGTCCATAATCTGAATCTGATCTTAGAGGAGATCGACAACAAAGTTTCCTGGATAAAGGAACTCACTGGCGAAGCAAGGGAGATTGTCAAATTCTTCACCAACCACCACCAATCTCAGGCCATATTTCGAGAGTACTCCAAATTGGAGCTGTTAAAAGTTGTCGAGACAAGATATGCCTCAAACTTCCTGATGTTGCACTGCCTTGTTGAGGTTAAGCATGCATTAGTTTCTATGGTGGTGAGTCAACTTTGGATTGAGTGGAGACAAGTAGATTCAGAGCGGGGATCTATGGTGCGTAGATTGTGCCTTAATGAGGATTGGTGGAGCAAGGTAGATTTCTTGCTAAAGTTCACAACCCCTGCGTTTGAGCTTCTTTGGAGTGCTGACACTGACCAACCTTCTTAGGAGAGGTATATGACGACATGGATTCCATGGTTGAGAAAATTATGGAAATCATTTCGCAAGAGTCTCCACAACTTTTGTTTGTTGATGATCATTTTGTTGGTTTAGTCAAGAAAATCATTGTTGATAGGTGGAACAATTTCAACACTCCATTGCACACTTTAGCACATGCTTTGAACCCCAAATTTTATGATGAGGAGCTTATTGCTCAAAGCAATGGGAAGAGGAAGGCACCCCATAAGGATAGAGAGGCGGCTAATGGGGTGAAAAAATCCCTTATGAGAATGTTTCCTTCTTATCTACATAGGGAGGTAAAGGAAGAATTTGCTAGTTTTGCTGCAGGAATAGATGATTATGTAGATATATTAGCTTTGGAGGAGAGAAGCACCATGAATCTAGTTAGGTGGTGGATTTTTCATGGAGCAAATGGTGTATTTTTGCAAAACCTTGCCATTCGTATTCTTTCACAAGTGGCAAGCTCTTCATTAGCGGAAAGGAATTGGAGCACTTCTGGTTTTATTCATTCTGTGAAGCGCAATAGGTTGGACTCACAGAAGGCAGAGGATCTTGTTTATGTGCACTCCAACCTTCGCCTTGCATCTCGTAGGGGTCCAGAATACAACAGTGGTCCTTTTAAAGAATGAGATGTGGATGCAAAAAATCCTAATTTGGATCTCTCTCTTGCTGCCCTGAATATTGAGGTCGAGTCTGGAAGTGGAATTGGCGCATCATCTTCTTCAACACCACCATCCATTGTTGAGCATTGTATTGCTTCTATTTTTGATGAGGATTGTTATGATGAAGATTAGTCTTTTGTCTCTATAGTTCTTGCAGCCTTATAGTCTTTATTGTACTTGCAGCCTCATATATTAATATAATAAGGCTTGATTTTTGAGATTTGATATATAAGGTTGCTTTGGATATTCCGATATTTTTATTTTCATTATGTGATCATTCATGAGTAAATGTGATGTAATTTAATCATATGTTTAAAATGTATAAAATAATAATGTATATTTATGCTTTATGATGCATATATATATATATATAATATATATATATATATAAATATATATATATATATATTCGCATTTCCTGTTTCCAAAATTTGGGGAAGTCGTGTTTCGTACCCATGCCCGTTTCCCCGTTTCGTGCAACCTTGATCAAGGGCTAAGATTATTTCCTAGTCGATTTGTGTGAGTTTCTAGATGATTCACACGTTAACCCCTTTTCCTAAGTTTAGACTTAGGAATTATTTAAAAATAGACTAATAATCTAATTGAGACACTTCTAATTGGAATCTCCAGAAACGATTTCTGGGTTATGGAGAACCCCTGTGTTTTAGGTTGTCCACAAAGTTTAGAGACTAGAACACCTCTGATGCTACAAAAACTAACACATTAGGTAGAAAGCTTGGTTTATGTGCACTACAACTTGAGGTTATTGTCCTATTGTTGTGATGCGGCGAAGAATGATAGCATAGAACATTTTGACTTGGGACAATAATCTAGAGGAGGTTAATTTGGAAGATGGAGCCCTAGTTTTAAAGTGCTTTTAAGTTGAACTTTTGGGTGATCATTGTGGTGATCATCTTCATGGAACTGACATGCCCACCCAATAGACTAGTAGGTTTCTAGATGCAGGAATTTTGCTTTTATCTTCACAACATCTAGTGTTATGTGGGGGCCATCCAACTGATGGTCACGTTCCACAAACACTTCTGGCTACTTCTACGCTTCATAGATCACAGGAAAAGAACTAGAAGTTTCTCGTGGCAAGAGGCAAGCTTAGTACATACTAGACCACTTTTTCTTTTTGTGTATTAGTAGTCTCTAGAATTTAGTGTTTTGTCTTGATTATGGCTTAATTTGTAAACATTATATGACAATTTCAGTTTGAACTATGAAGTTTGAACCTATCTTTGAACTGTTGATTGAATCTTACATCTCTTTGGTAATGAATACAAGGCTCTATTTCATTTCATGGTTGATGTTATGCATTACAATATGACAAATTTTAACTCGAGCGTTGATGTTGTGGTTGAGGATTGATCATTTGATGACAATGTTAGAAGTTATAACTGCCAGACGATTGATGTTATGTGCACTATGTAGTTGATGCCTTAATGATAATCATTAATTCAGTAGTTAAATCTTTGTTCATGATTTCTGTGGTTGATATGACATTCTGCATGTTCTTTTTTTTTGGGGGAAATATATATGCATCAAAATGTATTAGAATATGTATTATATAAAAATTGCTCCCGAAATGATTTGCTCCTGGAAGCTTTTTGAAAATTGTGCTTCCTACTATTCCCCCTTCTGCTCCCCGCTCCGAACAACCTTGGTCTGATCATGCATCTGTTTCTGAAAACATAAGGCTCTGGCAATTCTGCAAAGTTGAAACCCAAAAACATGTTTGACAGTGTCTGTTCTGCTGCAAATCACACAGCTGACATCTGCTAGGCTAAAGTGACGTGGTTATCTTCAGTCATTAGACTTTGTTTAGAAACAATTCAAACACCCTAGTCTTGTAAGAAGGAAAAGTGTGTGCACTTCCAGATCTCCTGACACGTACTGATTCACCCATTTTCATGATCTTTAGTAGCCCATCATAGTCTTCTGTAGAGATAAGATTAAGATCATTTTATTAATGCCCACAAAATCTCTCCTATTATGATAACATTTTAGCATCTAGGAGTGTTCTAGACACTCCCATGGTCCAGTGATCACTGATTCTATTCTCTAGTCCCATTGATCTATTCCATGGTCACAGATTGAATTTGGTAGTATCTAACATTCCACTCTTTCTCTGTTTTGAAACAGATTACGGGGGATTGCAGGGTCTATTTCTATAATGCCGACCTTTAGGAGACGATTTCAGCATGTTGTGAAAAATCTACATGCAGTGGCAGTAGAAAGGGTGAGCAGCAGTGTACACAGCCGGGAATCAATAGCCGAAAGCAATATTTCTGAGGGTGGTTCGAAATCTAGAAATAGGATAGGTAGATTATTCAGCCAAAAATCAGGAGGAAGGAAAGAACACACTTCAGACATAACAAGGCAAGAAATAAACAGATACAATGATGAAGGTATATAGAACTTGGGCTCTATGAACAGCCATGCCCTTTGTAATATTTGCTTGTGATCTTCTCTCACATTTTTGTTTCATTAATTTTCAATTTAATTTCATTTCTGCAAATATGGCAAGTATAGTTCTGATAAGCTACAGAAAGTGCAGATTCTTAATTCATAGATATCTAGCTATTGTTTTGGTGAAAAATAAAATTAGATGAATTGGCTGGCCATGTGTGTGGCCTGATGTTTCCAGATTTACACACTTCTCTTGAAAGCAAGGCCAACATGCGACTTATAACCATTTTATTCGATTAAATGCCAGAAAAGTTTATTGTGATTGTAAATGCATTTAAGTGTGAATTTAACTGCTTTCTTGACTATATACCATATGGAAGTAGTTGATACCTTAATTCAATTAGAGTCTCTTTGTAGAAAATTCACGCATACAATACAACCTTGGTCCGGGATTGTAATTACTTGGCATAATCTTTTCTGCCTCTCTACGTTGTGATTTAAGATTAAATGAGAAGGGGAATGCCATATGAAGAGATTAAAAGACAGGATCAACTTTGTTGGATCAGACAGAAATCAAGACGCTCTGTTGTGGTATGGGTGAGGCATATGCTTTTGAGGGCCCCGGTAAATTTTACACCGTGGGATGTTTTGAATTTGGAAAACAATCTACATTGCCGTTGATAGTGGATTTACTTCTGATAATGCTGTGCTTGGACAGGTGTTATGGGTTGGTCAAGAGGGTTGCACTGCCCTAGAAAACAGTCCCATATGCCTGATAACAATATATGTTTTTGAATGGGTTTAATGGATACAGGGGAGAGAATCTTTGTGACTAATTAAACAGCATGGTTATTTATACATTCTTCCTTACAGTTTATTTAAAACGGGACAAAATCAAGTATTTAAATAGGAAACGTCAAGTTACTATCCCATATAATTATTACAAAGGAGTGCCCATCTTACCCATCTACGAGGAATAAGACATTTCTGTTCCAGGTGGCTACTAATATGTTGTGATCTTTAACAACTGTTGTCAGTTTATTAGGCATACAGATGCAATGTCCAATCACTTGTCTGAATAGTTGTTTTTTTCCTTCTATAAATTGGAAATCAGTAAGACAAGGCGGGACTCGCTTTTCATTGCTCTTAGAATTACAGATCTAAACATATACTTGCATCGATGCATGCACCTCAACAGAAAATAGATATTTGCCTTCCGTCTTGCAAGGAGATTTGCATAAGCAGTGGTTTCTTGATGTTAGTACAAAGTGATCAGTATATAAACATGACACAGACATATTTATATCTATTTATGGAGAGCCATTGTTCATGAAAACTTTCTACGCAATGGTTCGTTATATGATTACCCTATCTCCAACCGTGGATCAATGTCTGGTGCTAAACACACGGTCCTTTTTGGAAGATAAACGAATTCAGGTTGATTGCCATCTGCAATCTACTTTTCCACCGTAATATTTTAGTGAACTTGATTATGGAGTACACTTGATAAGGTGTTAGCATCTCGAGAAAATGTAAATATTGATAAAGATGGAAATTGAGGTCAGTCATTTGTGACCATCTTCAAAATGTTATGTTCAACAATGCCTTTCCATCTAAGGAAGCTACATCATGGCAGCAACTTTGTCCTCATATTTTGAATTGAAGGTTTAGGGTCAAAACTTTACAAGATTTTCTATATTTCATTGAAGAAAGATTACAAAGAGGAAACCTTCAGTTATGATGTTTTTTGTTTTGTTTTGTTTTGTTTATCTTTGCTGATACCTATTTTGATTATTATGGGTGCTTAAAGGCAGTGAATCAAGTTGGTGTTTGATGAAGGCAACTGTCATAATAGCCTTAGCTTCTAGCTCTAAAATCTATTTTTCAAAATATATATATATATATATATATATATATACTTAGTTAGAAAGAACACTGTGTATACAATATGATATATAGATATATATTCATTGTGGATTGTAAGATCGTTGTCAACACCTTAATATACCTATAAACATATAGAGAACTAAAGAAAATCTTATTCTCTTGAGCGGGAGCACTAGATATAAATTTAAAAAGACTACACATTTTCACTTGTTTGCATGATCTATAAATTGAAGAGGATATTCCAGTGGACAGTTCATCATAACAGATATTAAGTTGCCAATCTAGATACAGTGAGATTATACTCTACTACACATCAATTACTTATGATCAAATTATAATATTGAACACAGTACTGTCTTAATGAAAAATAACTTGGAAGATGCTTGTCCATAGACATAAAAGAGCATACCATTAACACAATGAACACAAAAATGCACCATGCAAAACACAATGGAAATACAAACTGTGCTTGTCTTTTTTATTCTCAAATTACAATGCAAAATACAATGAAGAATTTTCTCAATATGGAGCAAATAGAAACCAGGCCTATGATAGGTTGTTACAGAGCACTATTGTTGAGATTTCACTCCTCTACATTGCTCAACTATGGAACAAAAAATAATTACAATAAGAATGGAACCTCTTTGTTCCCTTATAGCTCAATGTTTAACATGCCTTGGTAGTTCTTAGAGTTATGATTTTTGCATTCCATTACTATTGATTAGGGTTAGGTTTTGGAACTTCTAGAATCTTTTTGATAATTCACATGGGATTAGCTCAACATATGTGAATAATGAGAGCGGATGTGGTATCCAATTTGTGCTGTCTTGGTTAAATTGCCAGGTCAATTTTTGGAGGTCAAACTCCCTCTTGGTTAGTGATAATATTTTATTATCCCCTAATTTGGACTTAGTATGTTCACATGTAGCGTTACAAATCAAGCTATTGTTATAAGCTAGGTTACAATTTAAAAAAACAAAAGAATATCTTAAATTAGTTCTTGTGAGAGATTCACTTCCAAGTAGTTAGGAAATTCTTCTTATCTTGACAACCTCATTAATTGAGTTTTCACTGGGAATTCCGATTAATCGGGGCCGTTGTAGATTATTTGGACATTTGGTAAATCATGAATTAAATAGAGCATTTTGAGGGTGGATGTTTCTACTTGTATACCACTATAGATCCACTGTCAATTTTTTTCGTGGTATGCAATATTCGATGGCACTTTATTCATATATTGGATCATCCCCTCAATGATCTCCATTACTCATGCTGATTTGTACGTGGTATTAGAATGGCCCAAGCCTTAGTCTGTTAGATTTGTAGTACATGTAGTGGTGATGATTCTCTTGAATCAATCTATCGAATGAGTTTATCAAATATGCATTGAGTTCAATGTGATTTGATCTCTTGAGCATTGAGTACATTAATGTCTATTTCTACCATGGTTTGTCTCACGTAAGTCTTTATGGGCAGCACCACTCAGTTTAGAGGATCAAGTGAGTATTGACCTGAATTCTCATGGTGATCGTGAACATCATACTTAAGGAAATCATGAGTACATATGCTTGTGTATCATATTATTCTTCTACAGTGAAGTCAATCCCTCCAACTTTCAAACAGTGTATAGAAGACTTTGTTTTTTCGGGCCTCCCTCATTTTCTCTTTGTTTGGTTTGCCCCTTCCTCATGAGGTCTTCTCTAGTGCTTGTATTTGGTGCGTCTTTGCCACATATGGCGTAGCTCACAGTTTCTCCCTGCCTACAATTTGCATAAATCTGCAAACAATACAGAGGGTTTGTTGTTGCTTCTGTAAACCTTCCATTTGTTTGTTACACTAACTATGTTTGTTGACTTCTTTGAGCTTCTTTTCTATGTAGATTCTTTTCCTCGAGGGGGGATTCCTTCTCTAACTATAATTATTGTCGTTCATTTTTGTGGATTTTGATGAAAAAGAAGAGATGCTTCTTCTGCAATGCCGTAACTGTTGAACAAAAAATAAGCTTTGTGGAGTTCAAATGACACCTTCCGTGACAAATTTGTCTCCTTATTGTGTACAAGTGACGAGAGTTGTGAGATTGTTTCCTGCAGGATTCAAAAGAGATTTCATAATGTAATTGCTTCAATATGAGATACTAATGAAATTATATCATGAAATCACTTCTTTGCCAGTTATTAGTGCAACTAAGCAAGAGATTTTTTCTGACCTTCATGTTAAATTGAAAGGACGAGGACAATCCATCCACACTTTGAGCCATCACAATTGACATTTTGTACAAGAGGTGACTGATTTGAGAAGTACTATAGATGATTTGGAAGATTGGATTTGCAAACTACAAAATTTGTATCATATGCTTTTATGAGTTAAAAGTTAGACATCTTTTATAAATGATAAGGAAGAATGCAACACGGATGCTTGTTTAAAGCTGTGGGATGAATTAATGGGTAGGAGAAAACACATGATTCCTTACAAAAGGATATGAATCAATTGGGCTATAGAGTTTTCGGACTCGGTAAGCATGGAGAAGGCATTATTGATCCAATTGTACCTTAGTGAGATCAATATGGGATAGTGTTGAGAATGTTGGAACTTCATCTTTGAGTTCCCTTGATCTCACAACTACCTTTGTTTCATAAGAATTAGATCCTAGGACTTTTCTACTTCATCAATTGATGTATCTTCTATGCTAGAGTTTGATTTCACCTCTAGTTCATTCAAATCTTCTTATGAATCATCGATTTAGATAGCTACATATGTTGTTTTTTTAGCACTTGCTTTCATGCCATCAACATTTCAACCATATCTTCATCCTAATCATAGTTATTAGAGGCACTATTGTGGTGCATTAGGAATAAAAGATCATATTGGCATGCTAGTAGTTCCTCTTACAACTCATCAATGAAAAGGTGTCATAGGCAATTTCTTGGATAAGTGCCTAGCATCAGGGCGTATTGTACATGGATAGATGATTTATGATGGTGAAATTTGAGCAATAGCTTAAGGGCATCCTACTGACTTGTGTCATTCAGGATATACATGTGCAATCCTCATTCTCATTAATTGATTGATCGCCATCCGATCTGTATCTTTGACTATTTTGATTTCAATTTTTTCACTACTTTAGTGATTCCTTGAAGCATGGTTGAGTCTTTTGCACTTTTGTAGAAAAGGCATGTGGTCGACTCACTAATTCTTTGTTTAAAACGCTTTTATTAACCTTAACATATGAGTTTTGTCATATCAATCTTGGCTTTTGCGTGATTCTTTGTTTGCTTTGAGCAATTTGTGGATCTCTGACACTCTTGCACTAAGTGCATTTTTGTTGGATTACTCTCAACTTCAACATGTTTATGCCATTTTTCATGTTTGCTACAGATACTATTTGTATTAGCAACATTGTGTGATTTCAATTTCCTCACTTGTGCCTATGCTCATTGAGTGAAACCATTACTTGCTTCATTAATTTTGAAAATGTTACTGTAAAGATTTTGGTTTTTAAAAGGATAATAACATTCCACTAAATGTTGTCAGTTTTTTGGTCATCTTTTTTTTTTTCCCTACCCAATTCAACATTAAAGGGCGAGTAATGTAATGTTTGTTTGGTCATCGTTTGTTTTATGTCAACATCATTCCCAAGGTGAAGATTAAAGGGGAGATAATGTTTGGAGTTTATTTACTTGGCTAGATACATGAGTCAACATTCAGAACATATTTACTTATACATGAGCTGTTCATGGTTGTCATATTTTGTCCTTGATACTTCTTGTTCCCCAAGTCAAGCTTAAGGAGGGATGTTAGTGATAATATTTTATTATTTGGTATGTTTATATGCAGATTAATAAATCAAGCTATTGTTACAAGCCATATTACATTGTAAAATAAGATGCTAAATTAGTTGATTTTATGAATTTTTTTTTTTTTTTTTTTTTTTTTTTAAATAAAAATAAAAATGAACATCTTTACGTTAAATCTGCGCCCGGTCGTAGCAAATACACAGGTGATTACATCACCATTTTCAGTACCGTCTCAAGGACAATTTGACCAAAAGAAACTCAATTACACTATAGGCCCATATCAGGCTGTTGACCCATTACAACTTCGGAACTGACACATATACAAAAGGGTAGTAACTAACTCAAATGGATTACGTAACTTGAAAGAGACCAAAAAACACCAGAAACGAGCCTTATGCATGCTAGTTAGTCGCTTTCAGATGCTGGCTTGTTGAGGTCGATTTCAAGCTTGCAAGGAACTTCCAAGAGGCAATATTGTTTTGGAGGAGCATTTTTCTTGAGCGACAGGCCTGCTAAAATAACCTTGAGAGCATCCACCTTATCTTCCAATCTAGAAATTCTCTGCTGGAGAGTCAAAATTTGGTCAACATGTTCAACTTGTGCATGATACATTTGGCAGAATTTGACCTGCAAGTCATTGTCAACTTTTTGCAGAGCTTCATGAGCAGAGAGGCAATGGGAACATGGGCTAGCGACAAAAGAAGAATCATAATTCGAGTCTGAGTTCATGCTGATGCGTCGACTAGGAGGTTGCATGCAACAAGATTCACAAAGGAGGAAGCCTGACCACTCTCCATGGTGTGAAGTCCTCAGCCGATTGAAACTGAAGAATCCGGGCGTTGCCGATGTTGCTTGGGAGCCAGTGAAACCTTTGCGCTAGACTTCCCACGAACTTGAGTGCCAAGCACATAGATTCACCGACTAGAGAATGAGAGACTGATACTGGTATCAGAGCTCTTTGCAGAGCTACCGACAAAAAGCCTAGACGTCACAATGAAATTCCAAGGCAGAGCCTTTGCCAAAAAATGTGAACAACAAAGTTGGTGGAGCGATATACAAAACTTCTTCAAGAGATAATGAGATTAAACCCCGACTGGAGGAAAATTTAACATCCATCTGATTGTCCATCCACACAATTCTAATCATATTGCCATTAATTTCATCTGGCTGTTACGAGAGAGGTTCATCTGTTACGAGAGAGGTTCATCATAGTCCTGTGCGGAAGACAGTTTTGAGACTTTGGTAAAAGAAATCCGTAATCCAAAGCATGCGAAGAGGAGGGGACTTCTATTGCACGGCGGTAAGATGCATGAGGTGCCACGTCAGGGAATTCACTTACACCAGCAGATAGACCTATTGTAGTGATATAAGAGATTTATGGAGAATATAAACCATAACATATTGAAAGGGAAAGGAAATTGAAGGGGAGAAGGGTAGATAAGGGAGATGGGGAACGAAAGATGGGAACAAAGAATCCAATAAGGGGACCTAAGGTGAATCCATAACAACAAAGTCATGTCTAATTAGGGAATTGGGTAGGAAAAAATCAATTTGTTGATTTCAAGTTTTGATTCTTCTATGGAGCAAACTCTGTGTTCTTGAGAGTCAGCGTCTATACTGTGATTTATGAGAATATGAAAGATCCCTTGAGAATGGAATGATGCAATCAAATCTCTTATTCTGTGGAGAACTTGGGTGAGGGAGTTATCTTTAGGGGTGCCATCTTTGACGAGATATTGGATTGTGACTAATGAATCACTTAA
Source organism: Pinus taeda (assembly GCA_000404065.3). Classification (NCBI taxonomy): domain Eukaryota; kingdom Viridiplantae; phylum Streptophyta; class Pinopsida; order Pinales; family Pinaceae; genus Pinus; species Pinus taeda. The sequence goes on along the minus strand of APFE030722173.1, from coordinate 11,362 downwards.
AACAATAATATCTTGAATGCCTTTGTCTATTGCAATGTAGAGTCCTTGAAGAAGACCATACATCTCAGTGTGATTATTAGTTTTCCTTCCCAGTCCCCAAGCAAGCATAATTAGTTTCAATTGGTCCATCAAGGTTGAGTAAAATCCCTCCCCTCTTGCCACCCCTAGATTTTATGAGAGATTTAGTCCCAAGTAGTTAGGTGATTGTCCTAATCATGACAACCTTAATAATTGAGGTTATTACTGATAGCTCCTATAAGTTGGGGTTGTTGTAATCTATTCCTACCTTGAGACATCATGAATCAAAGTTAACACTTTGAGAGTGGATCTTTCCTTTATTTATAGAGGTTTTACCATTATACATTTGATGTTGAGCTTTTGTGTAATGTACAATAATCAATGATGCTTTGTTTTTGTATTAGATTATTGCCTCATTATGTCCAATGCCAACTCATTTCTACATGTATACAAAATTTGTTTTTAGTCTACAAGTTGTCATTTCAAAGCTATTGATATACACAACCCCTTGGAGCAATTTGCTATGCCAATGAAACCTTTATTTCTCTGCCAAAACTACATGATATGTGCCCTACTCAGTGGGTTTCATGATTTGTTCTAAAATTGGCCCCAACAATTCCATATTGATTGTTCAACCCAAAAAAAAGTACAAAAAAGATGACAAATTATACAACGATACATTTCGAATCATGCATCTCATTTTGGGGGGATTTTGGTCACCAATAACTTTTACGGAAGGAGATGCCAAAAAATGGATCAACTTTCTCCTTGGTATACCACTAGGCATCACTTGTTTACTATAATTGTCATTGACTCTTTCTAGCTTTGTGCAATCATATTTTTCGCTAACTTTTGTTAGTCTTTGCTCATCTATACACACTTGTTGGATCTATCTCAATGACAGAAATACATACCCCATGTTTGACGTGATTAGTATCTTAGCTTGATGGGTACTTACCAAAGAGAGAATGGGTTTACCCTTATGTACTTATCATGATTGATCAAATGATATTGATTATTAAACATTTAGGGGCTTCTCAACACTAGATTAATACACTTAAGTAGCACCACATCTACCTCTACATCAATAAAATCTACTTTAATGGAAATTTTAAGCAAATGTTTCTTGATTCTTGCCCTTGATTTTGGGTGAAGTGTTCACTTGAAACGTTGGGCATTTCAAAATCTTTATAACACAATTCTTTCCAGAAACTATTCTTCTTACTAAGTATCTTATTTATATGGATGAGGACAGTCGTATACTTCTAGTCCATGCTTACCATATGGATGAGGATAGTCATGTACCTCTAATCCAATCTTACTTACCGTATCCTTTGTTGTGAGATTGGCTTGTGGACCAATTTTGAACAATGCACCTGCTATGGTCTTCTTAACTTGGATTCTCATATGGAAGAATTATGACATTTTTTCCTCTTCATTGTCTTGGAGGCTTCTCATGCTTGCCTCGCTACACACACTATTGTCCAAGGTATTAATTATTTTAGCATCTGCATCCATGCCTTTATCATTCTTGTTCTTACTTTTCCCTTCGAGCTACATAAACTAACAATATTTCGAGAGAGATACTCACTATTTGAGGTGACTTACTAAGTTACACTAAGTATGCTTAATCATTAGATTTAGGGTAGCCTGCGAGAAATTATTCATCTATATAGAGGACTTAACAAATTCCTTCTATAAATAATGTTTCATGAGTGATAACAAAGAGGAGATTTGAGCACAAGTTCGAAAATAGTACCTTGCTACATTGTTGGAAGTAATTGAGAGGGCCCTAGAAGTTGACATTGTGATCAATGCACAAATAAGAAAACCAACATTCATTCCCTTTCCCTGCACTAGTCCTCTCAAAGGAAATTCCCAAAGCATAACTCCTACTCATGCCTTGAAATTACAAAGGTTTTCTCCAACAAAAATGATAAACTTCTAAAAGATGTGGACTCTACTATTATTGTGATGAAAAATATGCTCCAGGTTATAGGTGTAAAGAACATAAATTCTTCCAAATTGATATGACTACTCAGGCCTTGACCAAATACTTAACTATCCAAGAGATACCAAAGTTATAGGTTGAATACACCAACACTCAAGCTCAAGTAGATACCAAAACTCCATGTCCTTGTGAAGAACCCCTAATTTGCTTGCATGCATTATTAGGCATTTTAACTCCATAAATCTTGAAACTCATGGGCTACATCAAGCACCAAAATGTTGTAGGCCTAGTTGATCCGGATTTAAACAGGAACACAACAAATTATAGAGATAACCATAAACACAGATTTGTAGCGGAAATAATACTTCATTTCATTAATGTAAAATACTGAATTATGCTTACAAATAGTAATGGAAATAAACCAGCTAGGGCGATGGTAGCTTATCTTTGAGAAGAGATGTGGTGGTTACATGTCTCTGAACTGTCTTACAATGAGGCTCGAAGGCCTATTTATTGTTGAGAAACGATGGAAAACCCTTAACATTCCAAAACCTAACCCTAGAAGATGAAACACCAAACTGTGGGCCCCGTTTGGCTAAATTGGTACATCAACTTCCCGGGGTCGTAACTTTGGCATACGATCTCCGTTTGATGTGTACAATAGCTCGTTAGAAAGATCTATCCGAGCACTACCACTTTGGGAAGGGCAACATCGGTCCATGGACCCATGTTGCCCCCAAATTTCCCAAAAAAACGTTGTTTAGGGCCTCAAAACGGCTCTGGAAGTTCAAGACCTGAAAAACTGCTAAAAATAGTAAATTGTGCTACAATTATGGAAACTGAAAGATTGAAAGAGACAGTTGCGGGGGGTCCAAATGGGATAGGTGGGTGGCCACCAACATCCACCTGGATCATTCCTCCCCCCTTGGGAAGCAATGGTCCCTATTGCATTGAGTTCCTCCCTTAGATGAGGAAGCTTCTGGTGAGCTAGGTCTCCAGTGAGCTGTTTTGCAATCTCTGATGTGTCCAGAAATGGTGGGAAGCATGGTCGACGATGGTCCATATTGAACACTTGGTGCAAACGAAGGAATAGAGGAATGTTGTGCTTTGAAGCATTGTTGCCCGTAGCCTTGGTACTGGTGTAAGGACCATGTCAGAGTGGTCTAAGTTTCTGATGGGTTCTGGTAAGGCGTTCTCTCTGTAGATGCAACCAAACTTTGTCGCCCACCTGAAATTTGTGTGGTACCCCTGTGGGTGAAGAGAAATTGTTCCCGTGTTCTATCATGACCGTATCCCTTTGCTGTTGCTGCTGCGTGGAGGAACCCTTTGCAGGGGTCATGGATGTAGCAACGATCTTCCCTTTACTTTGGGAGCGAACGAGATAGAGAATTAATTTCATAGTCTGTGAGATGAGCTTGCTGCCTTTCTTAGCAACGATCAGAGAAGTGGCGGTAGGTGGGGCTACCTCTGGAATCCTGTATAATGAATTATTCAGAGAAATAATGACAGCGGGAGGCCTTGACTCATACATAGCATGTCGCCTCCACAAGTATGGTTGGTGTAGTGGTCAATCTAGGGTGCTAGATTAGACTAGATTTAATATCAACCAAGGTAGGTAAACTTAGAGGCACGTGTCTAAAGTCTATAGACCTAGAAGGATCTCATCTATCTAACTAAGTGTCTATTGTGACAGGCTACAACACTCATTTACAGGAGATTGAAATATGTTTCCTCTCACACCTTAACACTCAGATCATCTAATTTAATTAACTGTTCTAAAGAAACAACGTGTTACTAGTCTGAGTTTTCAACCCTCTTACAAGGATATCATTCACAAAAGCTCTTTCCAGCTAACAAACTAAGCATTCATGAAAACCAAAAGCTCTTTTAAGCACACCGAAATTTAAATGCATGAAAACGAAGTCCACAGAGATACTTCGAAATTCAATGGTCGATCAAATCTTTTACAAGATATTGTTCAATAATCTAGCAATCGAATTCTCAAGCTATCACCAGGAATATTACTTGCAAGAACTTCTAATCAAATCAATAAAGTCACAGGCAAGAAAATAACATTAAATGCTATTCAACACAATTCAGATTCGAAAACACTATGGAAATGAAAATAAAAGTATACCAATCTCCACGTAGGGCCCGTCCATGCTTCAATGGCACACTTAGGAAACTTCAAGTGTTGAAAACGTTAACGCATAAACACTGTAATGGTAAAACGATGCCTGTAATTAAGTTCTAGAAATCAAATCACATGTAAGAGCAATGTGTTGAGATTGCAACAAGATGATGGAGCTTAGTGAAAAGAGTCGCCTTCACTAAGTGGGCCCGCAGGCTATTTTTGGCGCAAGTCTATTTTTAGACTATATCTATTTTTAGACATATGGATCATGTCTATGGATTGCAGGTTGCTTTTTATGGATGATTGATCAAGTTGGAAAAATAGATGGACTTCTATTTTTGATGAAAGTGTGAGTGATCAAGTCTATTTTTAGAC
>APFE030722168.1:10000-22881 GCA_000404065.3 Pinus taeda | reverse complement strand
TGAAGCTCAAACCAAAATCATAAAACTAAATTCTGCATTTAACTTCATTGTGACTAAGTAAGAGAAAAACACATCAATCAATGTATACAATAAAAACATACAACTTTATCATACAAAATTTCAATTACTCAATATGCATACAAAAAAATTTGCAATTACCATACACAAATCAAACCACTAAACAAGCATCCAAATATTGTGCAATTATCACAAAATCCCATGGTTGGAAAATATTATATTGATTAAATCAAATTCATTTACATAACTTCAAGTTGATTTAAGATTTACGATTTTCTATTGACATGTTATAATTATTTATATTGATGCATTATTTGATACTTTTAATTTACAATCTAATAAGCAATACAAACACACAATCATAACAAGCATTGCAAATGCACAAACAATCAAACATCAAAAGCATTGCAAATACACAATCATACAAACATCCCATCAAATCTTCGTACTACGCGCAAAATTATAAATACATACAAATATTGCATATGAAATTTTTATCATCATACATAGAAGATTGTAAATATCCAAGCATAAAAAATTAATGTAGACACTAAATCAAGCCATATGCTAAAGAAAATCCACACAAAATTCAAAGTACATATCAAACATGTCATCCACATTCATTATAAATGCACAACTATGTAAATAAAAAGCCAAACAACAACCATTCTCATACACAGTCACAAATACACGTCAGAAAAAGCATTGTAAAGACACACAAATACATTGAACATTACATATCAAATTTTTGTCATCATACACATAGAAAAATTTTGAATGCACAAACATAATATAGATACCAAGCACCAAGTATTAACAAAGAAAATTCTCACACATTTCAAAATATATATTAATGTGTTACCCATTCATTGTAAAACACAATCATATAAATGAAATTCAAACAATAATAATTACACTAAATTCTGCATTTAAATTCATCATCACAAAGTAATAGAAAAACCCATCAATCACTGTATTCAATAAAAATATACAACTTCATCATACAAATATTCAATCACTCAATAGGAATACAAAAATAATTGTAACTAACATACACCAACCAATCAATGTACATACAATAAAGACATACAACTTTATCATATACAAATTGAACCGCTAAACAAGCATTGAAAAATTGTGCAATTATCACAAAAACCCATGCCTACAAAAATATCATATTGATTAAATCAAATGCATTTACATAACTTCAAGTTGATCTAAAATTTAAGATTTTCAATTTACATGTTATTATTATTTATATTGATGCATTATTTGATATTTTTAATTTACAATCTATTAAACTAAAACTATTTAGTTCTAAAAGAAATAAATAAAAGTAAAAAGGAAAGTAAGGTGGAGAGAGGGACAAAAACCCCTGAGGATAGCCATGGTCCATCCTCAAGAGCAATGAGAAAGGGCTTTTAGCCCTTTCAAACAAAACAATACTTTTATTATTATAGTGTTTTTAGAGTAATTACATAATAAAGATGAAAAATAAATGAATGCCAATTTATTTTGGGTCATGATAACATAATGAATTCATGTCATGAATTCATAATGACATGTAGATAGTTCATCTATCCTAGCATGCTTGTATATTCATGTCCTTTCTTATCATCTGCCAAAAAAACAAAAAATAATTATTAAAATTTAATCGTCATCTATGGCTTATTTGTAAAGTAGCAAAAGCTTTATAAAGAATCAAATTTAATAGTTTATGAAAAATAACCAGCCTAATTTTATAACTAAAAGACAATGAATAGATTGAAAATTCATATCATGCATTGAATTTACCTTTGCACCATTTGCTCTACGTTCTGTTTCTGCAACCATGATATGCCCATGCAATATAAGTCATCTTTCTCCCATATAGGCTACAACCTATTTAGACATACTCATCAAACTAAAACAATATAATCAATTAAATGAAAACAGTCCCAGTGCATGATACAGTTTGACTGCTTTAAAAATTAGAAGTAAAAGAATAATTACTTTTTCAAACTAGTAAAAAAAAATACAACATTAAATAAATTTATTATCAAAATCATTTTTTCTCACTAGTAAAAAAATGAAAATACAGTAATAAATACATTTATTATCAAAATCATCACAATTATCACTGTAATTTTATTTATTATTAAACTCATCACAATTATCATATAAGTTGAAGTTATTTTTTCAACTATTATGGATCACAAAAGCTTCAATTCAACTAATTATCATATAAATTATTAATGAATGGACATACAAGAAAACAAATAAATCCAATATTCAATAAAGAATACCTTTGATAGATGAATCTATTATATTTACAAGGTTACAACGGTTTCCAGGAGACTCAACAACCAACCGTAAGCCCACTACTCTGTATTTATGCTGTGTAATATAATATATTAAGTTTGTATGCATATATCTGTAGTATATTATATACAATAAAATATATATCTGTGTAATATAGTATATTAAGTTTGCTTGCATGTATTTATGTTGTGGAATATAACATATAATCTAGTTGGCAAGGTCTCCAACACATATGTAATTATTATGAAATCCCAGATGTGTTCACCATTTTTTTTTAATACAGGCAAAATATCCATCAATAATGAGTGGGAAAAATTGAAATTTATATGAATATAATCATAATAATGACAAACATTGAATGAGAGTGAGAGTGACAACTCAAAGCCTCTATTCATTTCCTTCCCAAACAATCAAACTAGTCAAAATTAGAAGCCAAGTTGAGGGGGAGAAAATACAAAATTACAAGATGTCGAAAGTGACTGGAGAGAAAATCAAAATATAAACCCATAAATTTAATCTAAGTAGTTATGACAATGAAATTTGTGAGTATCCCCTACAGAAAATTCACAATGTTAAAAAGATAGATACCGCCTTTTACTATTTTGAGTGAATTGAGTACTATCGGAAGGTTCATAGGAAGCAGTGAAACATTTCAAATTGAAGTGAAGAAATGGTAACAATCACACAGAAATCCTGGGTTGAAAGCTTCTAGCCAATCATACAGTCCTAAATCATGTGAACAATTATTTTTAGTGTTTCAAAAGCGAAAGGACGCTAACAATATCTGATCCTTAAAAATGGTTAAATGCTTTTTTATGTAAATATTTTGATGACCTCAACAAATCTTTTGTTAAAAAATCTTAATTCCAACAAAATATACCATAAAATAAAAACTTAAAAATAATTAAATACAGAGAGAGCCCAGTGTTTGAGAAAATTTACCAAATTATAATGAATAAAAAAATAGTTATGGGTTTTATGTAATCTCATATATACAGGCTAATTTGGCCGTGGGTGAGATTGGATTAGATACTGAACCTCTGCATCAGTATGGAGGGTGTCTTGGAGAGCTGGAGAGGATAAAAGGGTGACCCAAATGTGGGCGCTGGAGAAGATAAAAAAGTGACCTAAATCAAATCCATATGGTCCACATATGCCTATAGGAAAAAATTGAGCCATTAAATTACAAGTCCAACGTAACTCAAGTCCAACATAACTCAGAAATTCAATATAAACCAAATACATTGAATCCAAATATAAATTCAATACAAACCAAATACATTGAATCCAAATATAAATCCAGAAATTCAATCTGAGTAATATATGCTATTTTGAAAATATGGAGACATACAAATAGAGGGATCTAAGCTATAGTTAGAACGCAACAGAACGGAAGTTATGGAGAGCCAAGCATCTGAGCTAAGTTACAGAGGCAGCATGACCGGTGAAGTTTGACTAATCGATTCCCGAACATATGAAGGAATACCCTCCTGAATCCAACCCCACCTCCTAAACCTACTCATTCTCGATCTCCCTGGCAGGGAATGAAAATGGTAACGAAATAATTGATATAGAATTCTGGATAATAGGTAGGTTTCAGGCTTCAGCTATGAATGATAAAATAAATCATTGAAGAGCATTGCCGGGGACCTTGGATGTAATATGCTTAACCTAGAAATAGCTAATAATTCAATAATTCAGTGCAAAACCTGAGAACAAGAAAATCAATGCAAGTACATTGCAATCTGAGAAATCTCTTCATCACACATGCAATCGACAATGACTTTAAAACAGAGTCAGTCAAGAAAATGCTTTGCTTACCTCCGAGGGATGAATCCACATGCAGAGACATGATATTTGCAAGGTTTACGGTGTTGCTCAAGCATTGGAGAATGGCTGCTGCATTGGGAGACTGGTCGCTGCATTAGGAGACGATGTGTAAAACGAATGATGTCACTGACAAACCACTCGATACCGCAACGCAGAAACCAATTCTGGAGCACCGTATACGAAGGTGAAATTACGGCCTTCAAAATCGGGTAAGGGAATGGTCGCCGTTGTCTCCATATTTACAGCAGGCTCTTAGGAATTTCTCGTCCAGAAAAATGCTTCGACGCTGGCCATGGCCATATTCAAAAGACATGCTCGGTTTCTCTCTCTTTTTGTGCAACGAGGGATCTATGTTGCTGCCTCAAACGAACTAAGTTAAAAAACCAAGTAACAGGGATTCAGATGATCTAGTTTTAAAAAAAAAACAAGAAACCGCCTAACCATGGATGCACGAGATTTAATTTAAAAAACCAATAAACATGGATGCAGAGGATCTAATTTAGAAAACTAAGAAACCGCCTCACCATGGATGCAGAGGATCTGATTTTAAAAACGAAGAAAACCAAGAAACCGCCTCACCATGGATGCAGAGGATCTGATTTTAAAAACCAAGAAAACCGCAGGCTCTGCCAAATAAAACGCTCCCAGTGACCATTATTCGACGATGGCCACCACCCAGATCCAACCATGGTATTGGCCAGCCCTGTTTCTCTCCATTTATTCGCGAAGTAGGGATCTATTCTGCCGCCTCTCGTCAAGGATGCTAAAGATCTAATTTTAAAAACCAAACAACACTGCACATCTCAATTTATTTATTACAGGATTTGATCAATGCCATTTAATTTCCTAAAATCAAATTGATTCCTCTCTCATTCATCTAATCTTGTTTGCAACCCACAACCCATAATCAGAGTGATCCATACAAAGAGTTTGAACATAAATTTTACCGCAATGCGTCATTTAACTGTGATCCCTGGCAGAGTGGTCTTGATTAAATAATTGATGCGCTACTTGCCTCTGCGTCTCAGGGAACACAAGCATTCTGCCTCTGCCTCCTCCTCTCACAGAATACAAGCAGACCAGACAGACACACACCAAATACATGACAGAAACAGACATAACAGAGACCAAACTACATTCATACGCACAAACAACATATGGAGCTCCAAACGCACGAGACTAGACCATACAATTGAGGAAACTGGGAGAGGAGGAGGATGAGAGGAACTGCAATGCCAATGCGAACCCAAAATTTGAATAGAATTAAAGCAATCAACATCCTTGACCGTTAAGATAACCTGTTCGATAAGCAACGTCACTTATCTCTCGCACTTTGCTATCACAGACAACCAATTTTACTAATTGCAGATGATGATACCAATTCTGTTTGCAACGGATGGCTCGGATTATCTCTTAGATGATGATGGCAATTCTGTTTGCAACTGACGACTCAGATTATCTGTTAGATGCGGAAAGACGTTCCAGCTTTTTTCAGAGCTATACAATAAAAGCACAAAAGCACAATCCATATTATCTAACCAAAAATAGTAATAAAAGCTCAATTTAAAGCACAATCCAGGTAGGATAACTAAAAATAGTAATAAAAGCACCATCTAAATCATTTAGGCAAAAATAGTAATAAAAAGCATGACCTATGTCATTCAAGCAAAAATGGTAATAAAAGCACAATTCATGTCTTCCAAGCAAAAATAGTAATAAAAGCACAGTCCATGTCATCTAGGCAAAAATAGTAATAAAAGCACAATCTATGTCATCGAATCAAAAATAAAATCCACTTGTTGGTTAAATTTTTTAAAATAAGAGCATGTAGATATAGAAGAAGGGTCATCACAATAACATTTTCATACCCTGGTTTAGGAATTAAATAACTTAATCTAATTAAAATAGTCTTCAGACTCTTGAGATAACCTATGTCAATTTTCTCCTCTCATAAGCACTATGAGTTATCTTATATAAGCATTCTCCTCTCATAAGAACTATGAGATATCCTATGTCATTGTTATACTATGGGCTTTCCCACCTTAATGGTCAATGCCTAAACTTCTATTTGTTAAACTACTCACTTTTTTATAATCAGCAAAACAGCTATGTAATTGGCAACAACTTGAAGCATGTTAAGATGAGGCTTGTGTTCACACTATTGGACACATACCTACACACGGTACCTCAAAAGCTCAAGTTGTTTCCTTTACCCCTTTGCTCAACTAGCAACATTTTCTTATTATGTTCCGATCTTTTTCTTTCTTCACAAAAATATCTACTACTTTTGCTACCAAATTAGTTCAAAATCACCATGATTCTCTTCCTACTCCACTTTTAATGCTTTTTTGTAGGCTTCCCTAATCTGTTCTTTCATTTCCCACATTTGCTCAAAATGTCATTTATTAGTTTCTTAATGCCAAAATCCCATATTCCTAAGTGTAATATCTCATATGTCAACACCTATATGTTTTAATCAAGCCCTAATACAATTGAATTAAATTCTTCATGATCACAAGTATAATATTTCGTCCAAGGCATCCAATCTTCAAATATGATGTTGATGACTTCTTGGAGCATATCATAGCTATGATACCAAATTGAAATGGACCCACTTGCAATAATATTGTTCCCAATAAACAACAACAACAAACCCTTTTGCATAAAGTATACTTTAAGTTTGCTTTCTCACATCGATGCAAAGCTCGAACTCTTCCCAATTTCCTCCTTGGAACATCTATCCTAAATATTTTCCAAGACGCTAAGCTGCTTGCTAATGCTCACAATCAAGAAAGACCTAGTTTGATTGGCGAAGGAAAGAAGAAACATCAATTCTATCATTGGAGATATTATCATTTTGATAATGAATGTTGTGACTTGTAGGAAAAAATGGTCGATGCATTTCTTATTGAACAACATCGAAAAACCGAGAAGTGTTGACATTAATGATGCATACCTAGATATTAATGTTAATAATTCAACCTCCACCCACGCTTAGTGGGTTCTCATGGAAAAAAGCTATTGTGAGAACAAGAATGAAGCTCTCTTCACTTAATAATTTCAAGATCAAGCAACAACTTTCACAATTAATCATAGAAGAATGGAGCTCTCTTAACTTAATAATTTCTAGATCAAGTAACAACTTGCACAATTAATCATAGACAATGGAAACAAAAAGAAACTCCTTTCTCAACAATTGATTGAAAAAATCCAAATTTCTACCACTCATCCCCAACCATATCATATTGGATGGGTTCACGAAGTAGTACCTACTTTATGTTTATTGTGTTTTATCAGATTTTCCATTAGACCATTCATTGATACAGTTGATTGTGATGTTACACCCTCATATTGTTGAGATGTGATTTTTGTCAAGCCCTATCAGTTTCACAAAAAGGCACAAAATTGTGGGTATTATAACTTCTACAAGCTCTTCAAGGATAATAAGATCTACAATGTCATCTCTTCCTTCTCGTATTCTGCATTTGCTAGAAGATACGTTATTAACCATATCGTTATCCACGAGTTCAAAATGTTTGATATGTTCCAATGCGCATCCATGTCGGTATTCATCTACTTGCTTTATAGTGATCACACTTTTGCATGGAGATGTCTTTCTAAACACTGAGTCCAACTCCAATCCTCAACTTACTTCAGACCATGCCCTAGTTAGCATCTTCTTCATGGTTCACCTCCAACTAAGTATATGAGGTCATATTTCTTGCATAAGTGTTTCCACAACAAAGGATTACCTTAATCTTATTAGGAGGACATTCTCTAATTGAACATCATGCCCCTGCAATTATTCCATGCACTCTCATTTCAACATCCATTCTTCTAGTATCCAATCATGTTATTCCTGCAATCTTAGTTCCTATAAACAATGATGTCATTCAGTAGAAAGAGTGTACAATCAATAGAAATTGGTGACATTTGTTTTCGTCATTGAAAAATTGATCATACTTTGTCCATAATTCATATTGGATTTAGTCTAAATATGTAATATATATGTGTTATTTATTTTGTACTTTATGTCTTGTAGTTTATCTACCTTGTCGTTAATATTTCATTGGTGACTCGGTCAAAGATGATCACTCACCTAACTTTGTATCAGATACTTGTAACCCTTGGAGACTTGGTCAACTATGATCACTCTCCACCATTTTTATACAAATATAACCGCATAAAACAATATTGTAAAACATGTATGATTTGATGTTCTCCTTTTGGTACTTGCATTCTTCTTTCTTCTATGAGTATGTACAATGCAGGCTACCTATACTCATAACAATTGGCAATAGAGGAAAATGTAGAAGGAAAAGCCAAATTGACAAACCTTTCCATATTTTGAAGCTTCTGAGTGATGTTTCCCACCTTCCGATGTTGTTAATAGTCAATGTCTAAACTTATGTTTGTTAAACTACTCACATTTTTATAATCTACGAAACAACTAGGTAGTTAGCAACAACTTGAAGAATGTTAATATGAGCTTGTGTTAACATCGTTCTAGGTAGTTAGCAACAACTTGAAGAATGTTAATATGAGCTTGTGTTCACACCATTGGACACATACCTATACACTGTGTCTCAAAAGCTCAAGTTGTTTCCTTTACCCCTTTGCTCAACTAGAAACATTTTATTTTCATGTTCCTATCTTTTTTTCAGAAAGACATCTACTTCTTTTGCTACGAAATTAGTTCAAAATCACAATTACTCTATTCGTACTCCACTTTTCATTTTTTTTTTTGTGGGTTTCTATAATTGGTTCTTTCCTTTGCCATATTTGTTCAAAATGTCGTTTACTAGTTTCTTAATGCCAAAAGCCCATATTCTGAAATGTAATCTCTCCTATCTCAACAACTATATGTTGATGAATTAATAAATCCACACAATGCAGGAAACTCTAAGAGGAGGAGGAGAGGCACTACAATGACAATGCCAATATGAAGTTAAAAATTGAATTGAATTAAAGCAATCAAGATCCTTGACTATTGATATAACTTGTTTGATAAGCAACACCAATTATCTCTTGCACTTTACTATCACAGATTACCAATTTTATTAAGAGTGAAGGGTTGGGATTGCAACGTTGGTTATATTTATCTCTTAGATGTTGATACCAATTCCATTTGCAAAGGAGGACTCATATTTCATAATGTGGAAAGGTGCTCCATCTTTTACAACAAGACAAAAAATGCTACGACTAGATAACAAAAGCACAATCCATGTCATCGAAGCAAAAATATAATCCATTATAGTGTTTGTTAATTTAAAAAAAAAACATGTAGATATAGAAGAAGGGTCAAAACCCCTTTCCATGTCATCATGATGAAATTTTCATATCCTATTTTAGTAATTAAATAGTTGAACTGAATTATAATAATCAGAGAACCCTCACACTATGTTAGTTTTCTCTTTTGATAAGCACTCTGAGTTATTCTATGTCATTTTTCTCCTTTGACAAGGAATGTGAGTTATCTCTTAGATGTTATTATCATAGACTATCAATTTGGAGGGGAGGGTTGGGACTGTAGGATGTGAAAAGATGTGCCATCCAATGGAGGATGTAGCCACCTTTTACAACTAAACATCAAAAGCAAACCATTTCTCATAAAGTATACTTTAGGTTTTCTTCCTCACATTGACAAAATGCTGAAGCTCTTCCCAACTTCCTTCTTGGATCATCCCTCCTAAATATATTCCAAGATGGTCAGTTGATCATTGTTGCTCATAATCAAGAAACACCTAGCTTGACTAGCAAAGGGGAGAAGAAATAATGATTCTATCAATAAGAGATATTGCCATTTTGATAATGGATGTTGTTACTTGTAGGCCAAAAAGGTCAATGCCTATCTTATTGAACAACATCAAATGATATAAGTGTTGACATTGATGATGCATACCTAGATATTAATGTTAATCATTCAACCTCCATCTACCCTTAGCAGGTTCTCATGGAAGAAAACTACTATGAGAACAAGAATGAAGCTCTCTTCACTTAACAATTTCTAGATCAAGCAACAACTTGCACAATTAATCATAGACAATGTATCCATTTGTGGGTCCTTCGTTGGTGGCTTGGTACAATGTGTTAAAGTTGAATGTTCCTATTGACTCTATGCAAATAATTAGGCTCTTTGTTGAAGTATACTAAGACCACTAAATTGAACAAGTGAACATTTTCCAAGGACCATTTCATCCTACTGTTAATCTAGGTTGTGATTGATTTCAATTGTTGATATGACAGTGACTGGGATGGAAAATATTCTTGAAGATGCTAGAGCATGACTACAACTCTTGTTTAAGTTATGAAGACACAAATGAAGTGTCAATCATGTATCTTGATCATAATGAAATACTACCATATCTCTATACTTGATGAAGGCCTAGAAGAAATACACATGATGACATGTCCTACCTCCAATGATGTGAAGCTTGATGTCCTTACCTCCGTGATCCTAATAATGAAGACTACATAATGATGGTGACCATATGTTGAAGAAGACAAGGTGATGAAGAAGGAAATCAAGGACATGATGATGGTGACTCTATGAAGAATAAGGAAAGTACATGCTTAAGAAGACAATCAATGAAGAAGTATATCTATGAAGAAGCCCAATTGTCAAGGCATTCTACCCTACCCTCATTTCTTCACTAATAATTAATCAGTCACACTAAAAATTCATTTTTACTATCTTAGAGGTAGAATTCCTTGATGACACCTACACCATCTTGTAAAGCATAGTTTTTCCTTTCTAATGAGCTATTACTTGAGAAAAATCTCCAAAAGATGAGCAATAATGAGATTTTACAAGTTTAAGGCAAGCTTCTGCCAGTAAGATGACCTATGCCTAAACAAAAATAATGTAGGCTTAACTAAAAGACATGTTTGTTTATTTCATGCACAAGAAAATATATATATAGGAGGCCCTCAATGTATTTAGAGCTCAGAGTAGTTCAAATTATATAAGGAAGAAGATACAACAATTCACATCTTGTGAACAACAAGAGCACATACTTCTGAAAGCATACATTTATCTCTGTGGAAAACTGTGGATTAACGCTTGGTAAGTTAACATCCCCTAAAAAATATGAGTCACACATTTTTCTAAAGGATCTGTCTTTGTGAGAACTGTGGATTAAGGGATTTCAGACTGTGCACAAATCAACATGGGACTGTGCACCAATCAACATGGAATTGTGCACCAATATTGAATTGTGCACCAAACAAGGACACACCAACCTCGAACTGTTGGTTCAATTTGTGGACTAGGTAGGGTCACATAGTAATGAAGGTGTGTTGGATTATTAGCCCTCAGATTGTATTGGAGTATTAACCCTCAGACTGTGTTGGATTATGGATTGTATAGTTTTTTTTAGATTCTGGTTGTGTGTTGGTTCAAGCCTCGACTATGGTAGATACACTTGCAAATGAAACCTTGAAGATAAAGATCTCCTCATGACAAAAACAACAAACATCCTAATGCACAGTGAAGTCAAGAAACCATGAACTGAAGATATCACAGTCGAGTATAATGAAGCATTGAGCAGTGGCATATTAATTCGGACCTGAGGTATCATATTCGGGCTTGTAGCAGTATATCAAAATTCGTATCAGTAAATTGGTGTAGCATGATGCCATAATATTATTGCTGAAGTTTTGGTGTAGTAAGGACATTGGTAAAGTTGTGTTGCAAAAGTCCTGGTGCAGTACTAAAATATTGGTGCAATGTTGAAGTCTTAGTGCAAGAATATTGGTGCAGAATTGATGAAGAAGTATGGTTGAGAATAGATGTAGTATGGTGTATAAATCCTTGTGTAGAAGTATTGGAACAATTTGAATAGTGGTATGGTGCAATGTGGTGCAACGACATTTGTAAAGAATAATTGTCACAATCTAGTGTTGAAGTCTTGGTGCAGCAGTGGTCCAGTAGTCTTGAGATAATCTAGTGTTGAAATATTGGTGCAGTGCATAAGTCATGGTGCAAATTTTTGTGCAGACTTTGGAGGTAACTTGAAGTAATCTTTGGGACTAACCTTGGACCAGATTTGAAGAAGGTGCTTAAATATTATTAGAGCTGGTGCAGAACTTGGTGCAGTTCATTGAAGACACATTGAAGTGTTGTATTGAAGATTATAATGCAGTGTTCATGTCATGATGAGGTAACTTGAAGAGATTGATATTATGAATAACAGTGGTGACACTTTCTGTATGACAAGGTTGTCATTGATGATGTGATGTGGAGACTAAGTGAAGGGATAATTGAAGATTGAAAGGGCTCGGTGAAGAAGACTTTGGGAGTCGTGAAACCAAACATATCTTGATAAAGCGAAGCTATAGGATTGGTGTCCTTGGATTTGGTGCTCCTAAACTCAAGGTTGGTGCCTTGGATAAGATAGGGTCAAAGCACTAGAGGTCGAAGCCTCACTAAAGTCCAAGTAGGTGCTTGGCACATCCTAGGTTTGAGCCTGGGCATCTTCTTCTGGGGTTTGATCCCTACCTATATTTTACTTGATTCATTGTAAAGATTATATTAATAAAGGAATTTATTTCTATTGTTCATTTTTTGTTCTAAATATAAGTGATCTAACTGGTAAAATTAACAATTGGAAAGAAATACCCCCCCTCTCGGTATTTCCAACACATACGTGTTGTCTAGACATTATTATGCCTAATAAAATTTGATATGTACTCAACAATTAATATATAATGGCTTTAGCAAGTATGTATAT
>APFE030722168.1:0-7500 GCA_000404065.3 Pinus taeda | reverse complement strand
TGCACGGGGTTAAAACCTACATTTAGTATCAGAGCAATTTTAGCTTCAAGGGGATGCCTTTGTTGCTGAGGGGTTTCGCTCAGGCCTATGGTAGACCCTGTTTAGTGGGAGATTTGTGAGATCAATTCTGGTGGTGAAAGAAGATGGCGAACAGTGGAAAGATAGAGATCGATAAATTTAATGGTCATAGTTTTGAGATGTGGAAACTCAAGATGGAGGATACGTTGGTAGATAAAGATCAGTGGATTGTGGTAGATCCAGGTACTAAACCAATGGGATTGTTTGATGAAGAATGGAAGAAGTTGGATAGGAAGGCAAATAGCATAATATGATTGTGTGTCTCAGATTCAGTGTTTCTGAATGTATCAGGGGAAGCTATGGCAAAGGCTTT
This sequence comes from Pinus taeda, assembly GCA_000404065.3. Classification (NCBI taxonomy): domain Eukaryota; kingdom Viridiplantae; phylum Streptophyta; class Pinopsida; order Pinales; family Pinaceae; genus Pinus; species Pinus taeda. The sequence continues at coordinate 7,109 of APFE030722168.1, read as the reverse complement.
GTGGGACAAGTTAGGGACTTTGTACCAATCTAAATCTCTGGTGAATAAACTGTTCTTGTGGAAAAAGATGTATAACCTGAGGATGAAAGATGGAGAATCGGTGATAGAGCATTTGAACGCATTCAATACGGTGGTAAGTCAGTTAGCATCTGTTGATATTAAAATTTCAGATGAAGATAAGTGCATGAGTTTGTTGTGTTCTCTACCAGATTCGTGGGATAGTCTGGTTATTGCAATAGGTAGCAATGAAACTACCTTGTAGTTTGATGATATAGTTTTAGCCTTGTTGGCGGAGGAGATGAGGTGGAAAAATATGGAGAACCAGAATGGTAATGCCTTGTCTGTACGAGGAAGGTCCCAGAACATAAACAAAAATAAGTCATCTAGTGGGAGATCTAAATTTAGAGGGATATCAAAATATGCAGGAAAACATGTAAAGGTGGTGTGCTAGAAATGCGGAAAGGAAGAGCACTTCAAAAGGGACTGTAAATTTAAAGCTCCTAATAAAGGAAAGGGATCTAATGATGCTCCTTCTGTAGAGGTGAAAACCACCTCAGTTGAAGGTGGGGATGTGTTCTTGCCCTCTTCAAGTACACATGTAGATCATGAGGCATGGTTGATTGACTCCAGTGAATCCTTTGACTTCACTCCCCATAGAGAGTGGTTCTGGGAGTATGAGAAATATGATGGTGGTGATGTCTTCATGGGGGATGACAGGAAGGCTAGAATCATTTGTCGCGGAAAAGTAAAGTTGAAGTTGCAAGGTGGAAGGGTTAGAACACTTCCGAGTGTTCTGCATATTCCTGCATTAGCCAGAAACTTGATTTCTATAAGAAAGTTGGATGATGTAGATGTAGAAATAGTGTTCGAGAAGGATACTTGCAAGATGGTTCAGGGGGCACTGGTACTGATGCAGGGAGTTTGAATTGGAACTCTATACAAGCTGCAAGGTAGCATTATTGTTGATGGGTGCAATAAGACCATGGTTCTTGAAAGTGGAGAAGAAAATCTAGTGGTCTCTGGACAGAAGACCATGTTGTGGCATCAAAGGCTTGGATATATTGGAGAGAAGGGCATTCAAATACTTCATGGTAAAGGTATGGTAGAAGGTATGAGTAATATCTCTCTGGATTTTGATTTCTATGAAAATTGTGTATATGGGAAGCAAAATCAGGTGAGTTTCCCCTCTGGTAGTATGCGGGCGAAAAAAATATTAGAGATTGTGCACAGTGATGTGTTTGGACCTTTGATGGTTCCATCACTGGGTAAGTCTATGTACTATGTATCATTTATAGATGACTTCTCAAGGAATACATGGATATATTTCCTTAAGAAGAAATTTGAAGCCTTTTACAGGTTTAAAGAATTTAAAGCTCTCGTGGAAAATCAGACAGAGAAGAAGATAAAGGTGCTAAGGATAGATAATGGTGGAGAGTTTTGCAACAAGGAATTTGAAGAATTCTATAAGAAGTGTGCTATAGCATGACAAAAGACTACTCCATATACACCTCAGCAAAATGGAGTTGTAGAAAGAATGAATAAGACGTTGATGGAAAGGGCAAGAAGCATGCTCAGTGGTGCCAGGTTAGGACAGGCATTCTGGGCAGAGGCAGTGGATACTGCATGTTACCTGGTCAACAGGTCACCTTCATCAGCGTTGGAGGATAAGACCCCACAAGAGGTATGGGCTGGTAAGAAACCCTCTCTTTCACATCTAAGGGTATTTGGATGTGATGCATATGTACATGCTCCAAAGGAGAAACAAACCAAGTTGGATAGTAAATCTGAAAAGTGCACCTTTATTGGGTATAAGGATGGTTTAAAGGGTTACAAGCTTTGGAACCTAGTCACACGAAAGGTTGTTTACAACTGAGATGTGGTGTTCAGAGAGGTAAAAGATGTTATTAAACATGAAGTCCAACCAAAGGAACCTTAGAAGATAGAGTTTGAGCTTAAGGAGGAAGAATCAGACTCTACAACAGAGGAGGAATCAAAAGATGAAGAGCCACAAACTCCGGGTGTGAGAAGATCAGTTCAAGAAAGAAGGCAGCTAGAAAGGTATAGTCCATCTTCTTTTTGTTCAAATTTTGCTTTATCTATTACTGATGATGACCCCGGAACTGTGAAGGAAGCAGTAAATTCAGAGGATGGAAAACTCTGGAAAAAGGCCATGGTTGATGAAATGGAATCTTTGCACAAAAATGAGGCTTGGGATCTGGCGGAGTTGTCGGTTGGAAGGAAACCAATTGGCAGCAAATGCAGAAGGAAAGGTGGAGAAATACAAAGCTCGGTTGGTAGAAAAAGGTTATTCCCAGGTGCCGGGAATTGATTTTGGTGATATTTTTTCTCCTGTTGCCAAGGTAAGTTCTATTAGATTACTTTTATCTATTGCTACTACTTTTGATTTTGAGGTAGAATAGATGGATGTGAACATAACATTTCTTCACAATGATTTGGAAGATGAAATATACATGAAGCAACCTGAAGGCTTTGCAATGAAGGGTAAGAAAGAACTATATGCAAGTTAAAGAATTCCCTTTATGGGTTAAAACAAACACCAAGGATGTGGTATCAGAAATTTGATACATTTATACGTGGACTTGGCCTCACCAAAAGCAAAGTAGATCGCAATTTGTATTTTAAATTAATTGGTGACCATGTTATTTATCTGATCTTATATGTCGATGATATGTTGCTGGTTGGAAATGACAAAGAAATTATCTAGGATTTGAAGACCCAATTGTCAGGACTCCAAATTTGACATGAAAGATCTTGGTGCTACAAACTATATTTTGGGCATGGAAATTAAAAGAGATTGGGAAAATAGGAAGCTCTAGTTAAACCAGAGGAAGTATGTCAAGACAATACTGCAAAGGTTTAATATGCAGGATAGTAAATGGGTGAAGGTTCCTATTCCTATAGGTGTGAGGTTATTTTCTGAATAGTGTCCCAAGACACAAGAAGAGGAAGAGGATATGTCCGGTGTTCCATATGCAAGTGTAGTTGGTAGCTTGATGTATGCAATGCTTTGTACTAGACTAGACATTGCACATGCAGTGGGAGTATTGAGCAGGTTTATGTCAAAACCAGGGAAGGAGCACTAGACAATAGTGAAGCGGGTTTTCAGGTATTTGCATGGCACTAGTGATTATGGTTTGTGCTACCAAGGAAGATCAGGATTGGGAAAAATGTTGGATATTCATGGCTTTGTTGATGCAAACTGGGTTGGAGATCTGGACCAGAGAAGATCTACAAGTGGGTATGTGTTTAACCTATTTGGAGGTGGAGTCAGTTGGATGAGTAAGAAACAATCTGTAGTGGCACTATCAACTACAGAGGTAGAATACATGGTAGCCACTCATGCAAGCAAGGAAGCAGTTTGGTTGTAAAGATTGTGTTGAAGTATGGGGTTAGTACAGGGAGCTATAAGGATAGACTGTGACAGCCAAAGTGCAATTTTCTTGGCAAAGAACCCCATATATCATTCAAAGACAAAGCACTTTGATGTTCAATATCACTTTGTGAAGGATATGATAGAAGACAAAAAGGTGTTGTTGGTAAAGGTGGACATTTTAAAGAATCCTGCAGATGCATTGACAAAATCTGTGAGCTCTGAGAAGTTCTTGTGGCGTAGAGAGACACTAGGAATTTCAGGGGTAGAAAAATGACTCAGCTCTCTTGTGGCCCCCTATGGAAAGAAAACAAAAAGTGGAAGAATGTTGGGTTGTGTTATACTCCTTCCACGACTAGCCCACATAGTTAACGGGGCGTTACAGGGGCGGTGGAGCCCCCCCTTCGTCGCATGAATTGTGTAGCTAGGGGGGGGGGGGTCATAGGGGGTTTGAGGTGTACCCGTAACCCGACTTTATGGGGTTCGGGATAGCACCCCGGAAAATTTTGGTTTTGGAGTCTATGTTAGGTTGGGCGGACCCAGCTATGGTTTTGTGCATGATTTTCGCACATGTTTTTTGGACGCGATGGTTTTTGGTCCATGGTATTGGATACTTCAGCATGTATAAATATGTATTATAACATTGAAAGTAACATAATGAAAAATCATGCTGGTAGTCCCGGTTTTGGGATCCAGGGGAAAATCTTTGTGTACCTATGTTTTATGTGTTATGCTCTCGCATTGTTTATTTTATGTGTTTTCGAATTCATATGTAGGTAATTTCTGTACAAGGTTAAAACCTACAGGTACTCGTTAGATGTGGAATTTAATTCCATGTCCAATGAGTGTCTAAATTTTAAATTTGAGTAAACCTATAAGGAGATAAGCCAAAAATACAATTAAAAAAGTAGTTTTCTTCTTTTCCCTCTAAAATTCATAACTCGTATTTTAATATTTTTCCTTAGGAGGCCACTTTTAGGTTGAAAGTTCCTCTAATACATTAATAATTCAACCTCCATCTACCCTTATTGGGTTCTCATGACAGAAAACTAATATGAGAACAAGAATAAATCTCTCTTCACATAATCATTTCTAGATCAATTGATCATTGAAAATGTCTCCATTTGTGGGCCCTCTGTTGGTGGCTTAGTACAATGTGTTAAAGCTAAATGTTCCTATTGAATATATACAAAGCATTGGGCTCTTCGTTGAAGTATACTAAGGCTAAAATGAGCAAGTGAACATTTTCCAAGGACCATTTAATCCTATGTGTTGTCTAGACATTATCTTATGCCCAATAAAATTTGATATATACTCAACTATTTGTTGGAGATAATACTGAGAGGGGGGGGGTGAATCAATATTATCACATCAATAAAACTTTTTCATTTCCATATTTAGATTCATATATGCTACTTCTACAACCTCTTATGATTAAGTTAGTTGATCCTTAATGAGTGCATTAGAACATTATCAACCATATTAACAGTAAACAGGTGCAGTAAAATAGAACAGATCATCACACATAAGCCACACACATGAACACCATGATATAAGGTGGAAACCCAATGTGGGAGAAAACCACTTGCTGCAAGTCATGTCAATCTTCTTCTTAATAAGAAAATCCTTTTACAATATTTCTCTACAGGTGCAGTCTTATACCAGTATGCAGGCTTCTACCTGCAGAGAGGTACAACCCTCTCTCGTTCTCCAGTCTCTCCTGAAAGGGAGCTACAACCCCCATAAATCTTGTACTAGCTAAGATACTAGTACACAGGCGCCAGCCTACAACCTTCTCTCCTCTAGGTACCACGTTTCATACATTTTCAGACTGGATACTCCTGAAGCACAACACATAATCTGAAAGGCCACGTTTCATCCAATTTTCATACTAGACCCATTAATATCATTGAAGCACATAATCAATCAATCTTCTGAATCACCGAAACGCCATATCAATACATATACAAGGATAATATATGTGTTAGCACCCAGATCTAGACCATCAGATGACATAAATATGATTCATTATGATCCTGATCCAATATTAGTTCTCATCCATCAATACTGAAGCTAAACACAATCAACCAAATAGGATATGCAGAATATTGACACCTTTAAAATGTCATCAGAACCCATCAACAACTAGAACCACTTGTGAATTCAAATATCATAGCTCAAATTGTATATGCTACTACAATGAACCAAACCTGCATACATACGCACTTACACCAAAGCCAACCCGTGTACAGATCTATAAATATTAAAACATGACTTGCAACGATTTCAAACTTAAGTTATACCCAGATCAGATCATTAAAAGCGTCAGTATACAGATCTAGAATAAGCATAATCAAATATATATAGATAGTTCATTTCAAACCATTTGATCCCGATCTATCCTTAAATCTTGTTCTCCATTAATCGGCGAGATCCCTCTTTAGCTCAGCTCCAGATCTGCACCATAACCCAATCACAGTATTCCAGATCTAGCACTTTATCAGATATTCAATAATTCATGTGATGCTTTGCCATATGATCTCCTTCCTCTTTTATAGTCATAGGCCTTTCGCAATACCACGGTCCAAAACCATAATAACACAATACCATGAACCCAATACTTGGGATCAACACTTTTGGTTGCAATACCACGGACCAAAACCATAGGATCAAAAACTGTTGGAAAAATACCATGAACCAACCATGAAAGTACATGAACTTTTCTCCACATGAAATAAACTTTTCTCTGCATAAAATTCCGTGAACTTTTCTCTACATGAAATAAACTTTTCTCTGCATAAAATTCCGTGAACTTTTCTCTACATGAAATAAACTTTTCTCTGCATAAAATTCCGTGAACTTTTCTCTACATGAAATAAACTTTTCTCTGCACAAAATTCTGTGAACTTTTCTCTACATGAAATAAACTTTTCTCTGCATAAAAGTCCGTGAACTTGAAAATAACTTTGCTGCACTATAATTTATCATCTGAGTGATTTTCCATCAAGGAAAACACTTGTCTCATAATGTCAACAATCCCCCCCTTTGGGCTTGATGGTAAAGCTAACTTGTCATATGTAGAACTATCATCTGATTCCTTTGAGTTGTCCTGCACCATTCAGTCACATCTGATATCTCTTCTTGAAGATTCATCTAGTTATAACTAAGTGAGATGATCTTCTATGAGTGGGTTTCCATCAAGTACAACCCATGCATCATAATGCCAACAATCTCCCCCTTTGGAATTGATGGCAACAACACCAAATCACTCTCCCCCTTTGACATCAAGGGCAAAGGGTGAACCAAGATATTCTCTTTCCTAGATAAGCATTCCGCTGTCCATACTCCCCCTGAGTACCCGTTGAAATCTCTGAATGAGCTCCCCCTTTGTATATTCCAAGGTGTACCACTCTGTCCATGCTACACGCTGAAAGCTCTGCTCTTGCTGAATTGTGTTATTCATGCTCCCCTTGTCTGTAAGCAAGGTCTGAAAAAAGGTGTTCTACAAGAACATGAAACTCTACATCATACATGACCTTCCTAGCACCAAATACTCATACATACATCTATCTCCCAACCAAGTGGGGATATACTAGAAAATGAAAACCAAGTATATTACATCATTCATCCCAGGCATAGTGGGGAAACCAACATAGGCCGTTACATGACCTTGATATGACTGAAATATTTCATCAAATGACTACAATAGATAGAGACA
>APFE030722155.1:4680-22345 GCA_000404065.3 Pinus taeda | reverse complement strand
CAAGAAGTTGACTTAGGAACAACCCTTTCAGTACTTTGAAGCTTGCATGCCTCAATGGAAAGTTTCTCACTTTCGGCGACAGGTTTACATCAATGGCCTTCAACCGAAATATTTTGTGTGGTGTTCGACATCGACTCATATATTCACACCATGTGAATTGTACTACAGTACCTTGAGGCTCATTATCATTATCTGTGATTCCTCTCGCGCCTGTTAACAACTTACATCATTGGCTGGTAATCAAGCGATGTCTTTCCATGTTCGACATCAGAACATATTTTCACATGGATTGACTTGTACTTCGGGCGAAGATTGAATGAGTTTGAAGACCCCAAATCTAGTTTCATCCATTTGGTCTGCGTTATATTCAGGAAAATAAAGACATCAAATGCACTCCATAGCTGCACAGATAATCATCCAAGCTAAGGGATGATGGCTCTACCAGAATCATCAGTCTCCCACACAGACAATTGTCTGTCCTATGTACATGAAAATGAATTTATAAAGATGAGCATGGGAATGCTCACCTCAGCTAGATCATGAAAATATTATGAAGATAATGTATTGTATTTTATCTTATTACAGATCACCTACCAGTTCGAAAAACCTCGAATCCTCATTATAAAGCATTTCACCCGACATCAGAAGATTTACGATCTCATGCTTTAGGGGGCAACTGTTATAGATATATTTCGGCACTGCAACCCCAATAACATATGTCCATAAACCAAGGGCTTCTAAACCCCTAAAAGTGTTGTTTCATACCCTAAAGGATCAAGGTCAATTGATTACATCATTTCCCAGAAGTTCTCTCCGAAAAACTGCTCAGAACTGGTCAAAATTGGACCATACAGACTGCTCCATGCGTAGGGTGCGATGCATCTCACCTGTTACACACAGAGGTTGCAATGCATACTGAAAGGCCCTTCTGTAAGGTGAGATGAGTGAGAGCAGACAAATGGCAGAGGCATTTTGCTAGGTGGAAACCCAGAGAATCTTCTAGAAACTGCTCATATGACACTTGCCTCTGTGAATTCGCCCAGGGATGAGTAAGAGATCATGAAATCTCCAAGTGGAATCAAGAACTATCAGTGAAATGACACTAATCAAAATCCCAGAAGCTGACTCACCCCCCATGCAAATATCTATATATGGATCCGTCATCCTAGAGATCCAGAGGCTGAAATTTTGTAATTTGTAAGGAAGTGTTGTTGGTTTCTCTTTGAAGACATTGCATTGTTGGGTGATCTTTCTTTTCATGAGGTGAAGAGGGCTTTTATGCTGGGAGGATGGCGCTAGATCAGACAACTGGGTTGTAATCCTCTCTTCTACTAATTCTATCAATAAAGCTATTTGAGTTTTCCTCCATATACTTGTATATTTCTGAATCTTGTATTTGTGTATGCATTTGTATGGTTAATGTACATCTGATTCTACATTGTTTATGGTTAATGTACATTTGATCTCTATGCTTTGATGGTATTTTGTTGCTTTAGCTCTATAGGTTTTCTTTGAAGCGGGACAAGTGAGAAAGGAGTGACAGAAGCTCTATCAAGGGAGAGAGGAAACAAGAAAGGAGCCCAGCGAAAGACTAAGGTTGGTGCTCTCTGCTTCTCTCTCATCTATATCTCATAAAGGAAAACACAAGTAACTTTGAATTGTTTGTTTCTAAGATAGCTACCCATCTTAGTGGGACTAGCAGATCTGAATAGACACTAGTTTTCCTGGAAAAAAGCTATGAACTCCTATGTGATAAACTTACAGGATATGATCTTGCAGGCAGGTCAACAAGATGTTATATATATGGATATTATGTACAGGTTGCAGCAGAGTAATGGGATAGGTACAAGTACAGGTGATAGTATAGGTATAGGTACAGGTACATATACAAGTACAAGTATAGGTATAGGTACAGGTACAGGTGTAGGTATAGGTGCAGGTGCATAAGATGTGGACTATTGCCTTACAATAGATGGGTTGGTTAGGTTCAGAGACAAGATATATGTGCTAGATAGTAGTGAGCACAAGAAGGTGATCTTCAGGGAGTTTCATGCGAAACCATATTCGGTTCACCTAGTTTATAAAAATACACTGACAACAGTGAATATATTTTATTATTGGCCGAACTTGAAGATGGATGTAGCAGAGTTTGTGGCTAGTTGTTTTGATTGTTAGTGTGTGAAGGAAGAGTGTAAACATCCAAGTGGACTGCTACAACCACTTGCGATTCGAGAGTGGAAATGGGAGGTCATTTCCATATAATTCATCATAGGTTTGGCAAGGACAGTGAGACAACATGACTCTATCATGATGGTTATTGTGTTAGAAAATTATATATTACGGAGCAATGGAACACATAGAAATATTGCATAAATATAAACACAGAAAACACATAAAACAAGAGAGACACAAATATACGTGGTTCACCCAATTTGGGCTACGTCCATGGAGAAATAGCCAGTCCTTCCTTTTATATTATCCAGTAAAATGAAGAGATACAACCTAAAGCAGATCCACTATAATTCCCTTTTCGCTCTCAGATAGTCTCCTCTCTCTTTCTCGCTCAGAAATACACATCTACATAGCCACAATACAATTCCCTCATATATAGCGAGGGGTTGCCTTCTAGGGAAAAAAACCCTAAATTAAACATAACTTCTACTGTCATATTTTTGCCTAATGAACAACCCAAATTGACTATGAAATTACAACATTGTACAAGGAAATTTTACCCCTGGACCCCCTTGGCGATGCACATAAACGGGTGCCATTGCTGCCACATTACGAACTGGGGTCCAATGTGGCAATACCCTTGAATAAATAAGATAATCAGGCTCCACACCCAATATATTGTGGATAGGTTGACAAAGGTTTCACATTTCATTCCAGTGAAGTCTAAGTTATCAAATAATGATGTAGCACAGGTATTCATCAGATATGTGGTCATATTTCATGATGTTCTGAAGAAGATTGTGTCACACAGGGATGCAAAGTTCATTTCCAAGTTTTGGAAGGAGTTATTTTCAGGTTTGGGCACAATACATCTTATCGTCCACAGAAAGATGGACAGACAAAGAGGGTCAACAGGATATTGGAGGACATGTTGAGGATGTATGTGACAAAGGAAACTGGCAAAGCAAATAACTAAGGCTTTGGAAGAGAAAATGACATTTTTGGCAGATTTATTTTTGAAAATAATGGAAAATGAAGAAAATAGAGGCCTCATTCATAAAAAGGCTTCTCAGGATCAGTTGGTAACCTTTTGTCAGTTCAGTTTGTAGCTCTCTCATTATTCTCTCTCTTTCTCTCATTCTTGGATACTTAGAGTTTTCTTGGAGCACTCTTGGAGGGTGTTGAATATTTGGATTTTTGGAGCAAGAAGGCAAAGGAAGAGTAGGAAAATGCAAGAGGACATCAGGATAAAATGCAAGAGTTGCATGTATGTTTTCTTCACTATTTTTGGCATGCATGGCATATGCATGTGGTTTGTTGGTTATGATATATCATTGGCATGGAGGATGGTTGGGATTGAAAATGGATTGCATAGCCTTTCTATTTCCGCATAGCCGTGGATATTGTGGGTTTATTTCATTATTTTTTTTGGTTGATTCTCATGTTTCCTTAGCTTGGGTTAAGTTACTAGTTCCTGGAGTCTTGGTTGGACAAATGCTTTGGAGCCCTGTAACATCTTGGGTTGAGTTACTAGTCCCATAACCTTGGTTGAACAAATGCTCTGGAGCCCTTGGTGGGTTGAGTTACTAGTCATGGAGCCTTGGTTAGACAAACACTCTAGAGTCTGGGAAAAGCTATGGGTTGAGTTACTAGTCTTAGAGCCTTGGTTGGAAAAAACGCTCGAGAGCCATGGAAGGCTTGGAAAGAGATAAATACGATGATTGTTTTGTGATGTCTGACTGTGAGGTGGAATCATTACTTGATGGGTTGAGGTGGTTGGCCTCTTGAAGCCCTGGATGGTTTTGATTGATGTGTATTGTGAGATCCCATATTCATGCTTAGAATATGGCATAGGCGTGAATGGCTGAAGAGAGATTTAGCTCAACCATTCTATGGTCGGGTGGAGCATGGAAGTCCCATCCCAGGTTTGGATTTTGCATCATCAATATGAGGTTATTGCTCCTTGTATTTCTATGAGTATTATAATGGTTTATATTTGGATCATATGCCTATGATTTCATTGGTATTCATGTTTCTATTATGTTGGTTATGTATGTGTTTTATGACAGTAGCTATGTATGGCTCTTATCATGTTTTTACTTGTAAATGAATGAGAAATGAAACTATGACCTAATGGATGAAATCGAAGTTATCGTGTTGAGGCATCAATGTCTCTTAGTGATTCTCAGCTAAGTGTGAGACTCCTATGCTCAAATGTGTTATTTACACATGTAGATTACATATTCGTGATATGTTTAACGAAATGTTTGTCATGGCTAGTAGGGGTCCAGTTAAGGTCTTATTCAATTAATTTCAATTGTATTGTCATTTATCTGTCATTTTACTATTCTAAAGATGTCATTAAATTCTAGGCAATAACTTGGGCTCTGGGCCTGAAAAAGTGGCTCAAATCTTGGGGTCACTAGCACAACACTATGGAAAATAGTCCCTAGACACTGGATTCTAGGTCCATGAGAGCGTCTAGAGGTCCATGGACATTTGCATGCATATGGTATGAGAGCATCCAGAGGTTAAGTGGTCCAAAAACTCAGTGGAATCGAGGGGCTGGTTGGCAGAAAGGTTGGATTGGTACCTGAGGGTCCTAATGTTGATGTTGAATGTCTGTATGGTGTGTTTCTTTCTGTTCCACTTCCTTAACTTGACTTAGGAGGTCAAATCATATCATATTTGCCTCTCATCGAATGCTTACCCCAGCTGGCCAGTTGTTTGGGCAAATGTGGGAGGAGGTCATTACAGCTTCTTTGTAAATTCTGGTGGTGCAATTGGTTGGTCCTCATCATCATCCCCATACAATTCTTGTGGTGTAGTTGGTTGGTCCTCCTTAGTTTCCCCATATAATTCTAGTGGTGTAGTTGGTTGGTCCTACTCATCATCCCCATAGTGATCCAAGTGGATATTGGTGGCCACCTACCTATCCACTTGGACCCCCACCGTTGTTTCTTTCAGTTTCCTTAATTGTAGCCCAACTACTATTTTTCGTGTCCTAAAAATTCTAGAGCCATTTTGAGGGACTAAAAGACATTTTTAGGCCTCCTTTTTGAGATCTTTAAAATGAGGTATTATGATCGCCAAACAGAGATTGTATGTCAAAGTTATGACCCGGGGAAGTTGATGTACCAATTTACCCAAACAGAGCCCACAATTTTGGTGCTTCATCTCCTAGGGTTAGGTTTTTGGATGTTTAGGGTTTTCCATTGTTTCTCAATAATAAATAGGCCTTTGAACCTCATTGTAACATAGTTCATAGGCATGTAGCTACCACATATCTTCTCAGAGATAATTTACCATCGCCCGAGATAGTTTATTTTTATTTCTATATGTAAGCATATTTTAGTTCTTTGATATTAATGAAATGAAGTTTTATTTCTACTGCATCTCTATGTATATGGGTATTTCTGTATTTTGTTGTGTTCTTGCATAAGTCTGGATCAATGGTTTTAAATCATTCTTATTTTTCTCTATTTTTCTTTGCATGTCCCCAACGACGTCAGGGTATAAGGAGTTAGGGATCGGTCTAGTTGAACCTTTGCAAGACAAAGCTCACAAAACCAAAGGCCTCCCATGGCGGAAGAAAACACAGACGAGGTAGTAGGAGACCCTCTCAAAATATTGCTCGAGGAAGCCCTTAAGCGACAAAGGAACGCGATGATGGATAACTTTGCCCAGATATTTCAACGACTACCCATACGTGACACATCTTCATCCAGCAACCACTCTGGAGGCCCCACTCCTTTTAAGGTACAAGTTAACTATGATATTCCCATATTTGAGGGCCAGATAGCTGCAGACGCCATAGATAAATGGTTAAATCTGTTGGAAGTATATTTTTGAGTCCATGAATTTTTCAATCGTGAAAATATTACTTCTTCACTTCTCAAAGTCACCTCACACGTCAAGGACTAGTGGGAACCCTACTGTGAACAAAAGGATGAGAGGGAATCCTCACTATTTTCAGCTGCACCGACTTGGAATTATTTATGAGATGCCATCAAGGAACAATATTACCCTTTTGGGACCTATGAAGATACATACATAAAGTGGACCATGCTACAACATGGAAGGGACCAAGATGTGCTAGAGTTTACAAATGTTTTCCATACCCTTTACATGAAGTTGGGTATTAAGGATTTTGAGTGGCATTTGGTACTCAAGTATCGTGGTTGTCTACAAAAGTACATGCAAGATGAGATGGAGCTCCTGGACATCTCCTCGCTTGGAATGACGTATCGATACGCTATCAAGATTGAGCAGAAGTTTAAATAGAAGAAGTGAGAGTTTAGATCTGCAAATCCGAAGCAAGGGAAAGCCATCCCCAAACCATAGATTAAAGGAAAAAGACAAGGCATGGCAACCCAAGACAACCCCTTGAAGCCACAAGAAAGGAACAACATGACAAAGACAAAGAAGGACATAGGAAAATCGTGTGAGTTCCATAACATCTCCACTCACAACACAAATGAGTGTCGGGCTAAGCAGTCACTGGTGTCCAAGCTGAAGGCTTCCAAATCAGATGCATGTTCTGACTCTGAGTCAGAAACACACAAGGGGAATGACAAATGGAAGCATATAATTGACATGGATCCTAGTGCCACTGTGGCGACCACTAATATTTAGAAGAATGAGCCTGAAGATCTAGAGGAGGGAGAACACCTCTTCCACTCACAAATGTGGGTGAAGGGTTCTCCGATGTAGTTCATTGTTGAAAACGAGAGCCAAAAGAACCTCATTTCAAGGGAGGCCATGAAGCAGTTGGGCCTATCGACTACAACACATCTACATTTGTACACCATTGGTTGGCTTCACCAAGGATGATATATTTGCGTCAACCAGTAGTGTTGCCTCCCCTACAACATCAAGCCCTTCATGGATGAGGTACTGTGTGGTTTTTCTCCTCTTGAAGTTTGTGATGTATTATTAGGAAAGGAATACTTATGGAAGTGACATGTGTATATTAGTCTGACCTCGCTCTATGATTATTACTAGAAGTAGCCCCACCTACCACCATCTCTTTGATCACTACAAAGCAATGCAGTAAGATCATTTCCCAGACTAGGAAATTTGTTTTCCTTATGATTCGCCCTCAAGGAAAGAAGAAGGTTGTCACCACGAATTCCAAAAAAGGCTCCTCCACATAGCATCAATAGATGGACAAGGATGTGGAGGATTACAGAGACATTTTCACCTCACCTACAAGGGTACCTTTGCACTGTCAGGTCAAGCACTCAATCGGTCTAACCCTGGGCACGCCGCTACCCAATGGACTGATCTATTGACACTCTATTTTGGAGAACGATGATATCAAGAGGAAGATTCAGGAGTTGTTGCAGAAAGGGAAAATTAGGCCAATCTCATCACCTTGTTAGAGCCCAACTGTATTGGTACAAAAGAAGGATGAAACCTGGATACTCTGTATTGACTATCGGGCGCTGAACAAGATCACTGTCTAGAATAGGTACCCAATCCCATGGATCGACTAACTTTTAGACCAACTCAAGGGGGTCAAATATTTTAGTAAGATTGACTTGAAGTCCAGTTATCACTAGGTGCCAATCGAGCCCTCCAATGTTTGGAATACTACTTTCAAATCTAAGGAGGGCCTTTTGGAATGTTTGGTCATGACTTTCAAGTTTACGAATGTCCCCACAATCTTCATGAGATTGATGGATGAAATCTTGAGATCCTTCACAAATGCATTCGTGGTGGTGTATTTAGATGACATGTTGATCTTTAGCTAGAGTTGGGAAGAGCACCTCCACCACATTCGACAGGTACTTCAAACCTTTCGACAACACAAGTTCTGTGCCAATTTAGAGAAATGAACTTTTGGCATGACCCAGGTCCAATATCTGGGGTACATCATTGATGAGAAGGGTGTGCATGTGGAAATAGCCCAAATACAAGTCATTCGGGATTGTCCAACTGCAACCCCATTCTACAATTTTTTACTAGATTTGGGAGAATTAATTTTTGAGGGGCTATACTTGATCATTTTTAGTGCTTGATAGGTCCATTGTGTAGCCACGAGAGAGGTCTTTCCAATGAGCTATCATGAGCTCAATTTGGACTTCGGGAAGGCACTCAAACGTTGATTTGAAGTTGGCACTGTGCTTAGGAGGGAGGTGTTGTGCTTAGGAGGGATGCACTACACTTAGGGGGTGGCGTTGTGCTTCGAGCAGTGGTCGCTACCTTTTTTAACACAGGTGTTGCGCTTCTAGGAAAGGTAATGTGCGCTTGCCGAGTGCACAGTGCTTTTTCCTAGTGAGCCCCCAGAGCACCAAAACCCCTCCAAATTCTCTCAAAACTTCAAAAAAGTTTTGTTTCCTCTTCTACCAAGTAAGTCACACAAATTTTCCACCTCTTTGCACTCCTAAACAACATTTTTTTAAGTGTTTTGGTTCCAAAGAAAAATTGGCACTTGGGCAAGTGATAAAACCCTAAATCCATCCCTATCCCAAATTTTATGCCCATAGATCCTACAAAACCTTCCTACATCACTATTAAACCCATCCCTAGCCCTACATTATCATTTCCTAGTCCCTAAACCCTTTTCCCATAAAACCCTAAGACCTAAGTTTCCAAAATTCCTAGGCATCCTCAACCATAAACATGTAATTTAATTATCATTCCCAATTCCCTTGACATTTTCACCTCCTACCACCTCCCACAGCTCCATAATCCCTCCCCTCATCTCCTCAAATTTTTATAGCCCTATCACTATTCCCTAGACCTATTTCCACTTCCCATTCCCACCTACCTTATCCCTAGGGTTTCTTAACCAAACACTATGGAGGAAGACATAGACTATGTGGAGGAGGATACATAAGAAGAGGAGGATATACAAGTAGAAGAGGATAGAGAATAGAGGAGGCCACACAAAGGAGGCAGAATCCTAAGGCTGGAGCGCACTAAGACAAATGAACTCGTGGCTTCACCAATGGTAGTCTCATGTTTTCAGTATGTAGGTTGCCTTGATTTTTTCAAGTGTTTAAAAGAGTTTAGAATCAATCATTGCTAACATATCTCATCAGCATTCAACAGGTCAAATTTTGAAGAATTTTGAAGAATTTTGGAAACTTTTGGAGTTTTTTGCATTTTGGCAATTTTTGGACGAGTCACACTGCCAAAAGCGCAAAGCTCTAGGCGTTGCACTTTTCGTAGATACCTCCAAATGCAAAATGGTAACCACCATTGGATTTAGAAGGCCAAATACATTCAGGAAAACTACTTTTCTAAGATTTTTTGGGTCAGATGGGTAGTGAAAAGGTCAAAAAACACCCAAAAAATCATGTTTCTGCCCTGTTTTGGAGGCTGGCACTATGCTTTTGACCAATCTTTGGAGAATAAACTTTTGGAGGGTCAAAACTTGACCATTTTGGAAACTAAATGTAGATCAGGAAACCAGACTAGACAAGCTTTCAATTGAGCTATCCTGGGCTCAATTTTGACACCAAGAATCCACTCAAAAGTGGATCTGAAGTTGGCATTGCGCTTAGGACAGTGGCATTGTGCTTTTGACACAAATTTTCTGAGTTTCTTCATTTTCTAAATTTACTCAGTTTTGACAGTTTCACCTTGAAAAATCATGTTTTTACCAATGTAATTGATGGATGTAAATGTAATAATGATTTTTTAAATTTAAATAGGGTAAATACATTAGGTGAAAATTCTTTTTGTGATGTAAGGAATCAGTTTCCAAAAAGTGAGGGATGAGTGAGTTTGACCTCCGTACACTCTAGGTTTCAGTTCAAATTTTGGTCGAACAGCGCCTTAGCTCATGGATTCGACTCCTGAGAATGGGAGAAGTTGTTGGATGGCTATATCTATCATTTCTTGACTCATTTCACAAGTTGGACTCCATTGGATGTTGTACTAATGTTTCAGACTTTGGCAAGGAATATATTGGATGAGTTGCAACTATTTTGGTGGGATTCCTATCGCATGGTATTTTGATATTGTTTCTTCTTCAGTTACATGTGTGTGAATGTTTTTTATCTTCCATGGTCCATTTCACTTCTAAATATGTTTGATTTTCCATGTGTGATAAGCAGAATACGTCTTCTATGCTCTGTTTTGGGAAAATCATCATAATTTGTTTCATTTCTTCAATTTAAAAAAAATTCATGATTTTCATGCTCTTTTTAGCACCTCATCATTCTAAACCATTTCATCAATATACTACAAAGTGTTAAAGTACTTGCCTACCTTTCCCCATCAAATGTCTACAATTCTAATTTTCTTTTGCCCTAACCTAGTTCACTCTCTGACCTAATTCACTCATCCAGTGATTACCCCAATCAAATCAAATCAAAACCCTGAGCTACTATATCTAGCCTAAAACCATAATCCATCTAGCCCTTTTGGGCTGTGATCCTTTGGAGAGAGCCCTCTCCGGCCTGGTAGAGCTAGCTACCAAGTCAAAAGATTGGTCTGTGGTTACCTCAGCTGGACTCTTCCTTAGACTTGGAGATTCAGAGGAGTGATAACATCTAGAATAGCCCTCCAAGACCAAGAACAATCCTCCAAGACAAGCACAAAGAAGTCAACAAGAAATGAGGTACAAGACAATCATGTCCACCTTAAAGTATACATAAATATCATGTCAACTCAATAAAGAAACACATCGGTTCACTTTGACATGTCAGCTAAATATGGGATACTAACTAATATAAATAGGTGGCTAAAGTCACCATAGGAATATAAAAAATATCACAATTCTTTGCAATATCGGATGGGTACAAGAGGTGCAGGAATTTAGGATTAAGGCAATAGTTCAGGATCTCAAATGGAGAATCATCACTACATTTTTCGATGGCTAATCCAGTGAGATACTCTCAGCATAAGAATGACTAGATGTCAAGAAGAACGCAGTCTCCTTCTTTGTACAATTCTCAATGTTATCATAACCGAAGTAAGGATGATCTCATAATCCTAGTATATTACACATTGTCTAGGCATGATGGATGGATCTGATAGTAATGCATTGTCTCGACATGATGAAAGGATCTCACAGTAACAAATTGTCTCGTCATGATAGAAGGAACTCATAGTAACACACTATCCTGGCATACAGGTGCAGTCACAAACTCATTATTGATGAAGATATAAAGGTCATGATTTTCATTCATGATGAGACTATCATGATATCAGGGAATCTATATGCAGCTCTCCTATACATATGAAGATATCATAGATGAAGACCTTAGTGATGGAACAACAATGATGATGATCTCAGCATTGATGTAGAAGAGGATTGGTGTCTTGTTCTTGGAGTGGCCTAATAATTCAAGGGTCAAGGTCTTGGTATTTGTCAATTGGAATCTCTCTAAGAAGAATTTAGTGCAGGTTTTCCTCTCCAAGAGGGAGAGGTTTTAGCCCTAGCAGAATGCCAACATCTTGTGTTCTTGTCTCTTTGTTTTTGGTAGCTATTTGATGAATTAAAGAAGACACACTCTAATAATAAAAAGTGAAGATTGAATAAGAAGAATAAGTTGAATCACCTCACAAATAGTTATCATGTAAAGAATAATCACTCTAAATCTCACAACCTCAGATTCTTCAACAATAATCATGGGTGTGATTGGGCAGATGTGATTCATAATTCAGGCAAGAAGACTCCATTCTTGAAATTTTGAGGAATGGTTCCAAACTTTTTGCATGAGGACATGCAATAACTTAGGCATGGGGGAATGTTGGGTCTCTATTTTGTTGCCTTTAATACCCTATACTATCCTCTATTTTTGACCAACTTTACCTCGAAACCTACTCACCACTTGCCTACCTTCTTCAAAAACATGACTTTTAGCATCCTTGTGTATATATGAGGTAATTTATATTTAAACCATGGTTTTTATGTTTTCTTGTAGTATAAATAGAATTACTGATTCTTAATACTCTATAATTAATCGGATTGGCTCACATAGATGTTTAGACCATGTTCCTACTAATCTGGTACCGGCCTAGTAATTTGGTACCAATGCAGTGTTCCAGTAGTCATGTTCACTCATCCGACACCGATGGCAGCAGTCTAGCACCTACGGTCATTCAGGGCCAATCCTGTGTTCATCCAGTACGAATATTCCAGTGTTGTGTGATTTTGGTACCAATATTATAGTACTGTGTGATTCTGGTACCAGTATTCTAACATTGTGTGGTTCCGGTACCAATATTCCAACACTGCGCTCATCTGGTAGTGAGTTTTAGTCAAAATTTTGGAAGATTCTAGAATAAAATCGACATGGGTTTTGTCGGGAACAATGTTGACATGAGGACACTTGTGCTATAATTCACCCAGATCACATATGTGGACCTCCATCGCAGGGGGAATATTTTATGTGTTATTCCATTACCAGCTTATAAAAATAGTAAAAATCTCAAATGGCCAATTTGAGCCTTGATTTTCGTGCAAATGGAAAAATATATTTCCAAACAACCAAATGGGTTTTGAGAAAACAAAACCATATACAATCCCATAAATGGTTTCTAAAAATATAGAAAAGATAGAGAGATATCGAAGGGTCTTTGACCCAAATTTGTAATTTCTACATAAAAACCCAGATATTTGAGATTTCATTCTAAAAATTGTAAAATTGGTTTTAACCAAAATATGAGTTGGGGGAAATCAGCTCTACTCATTCCTCCATTGGTTTTAAATATAAATAAGCCTTATAGGGTTGTGAGGAGGAGGATTTATTTATTGGGATCATTCTTTTGTAATGGAGGAGGAAGAGAGTTATAACTTCAATGTTGTAATTTGAGCTTAGTTTTCAATATATGGAAAGTGATTGATTCCAGATTTGTGGTGTATCCTTGAAGTTCATCTAAAGTGCTCCTAGTAGCAATTGTCAGCTTGGGAGGGCCCCTCAAGGTTGGTAATATGTTGCTTATTGTACTTTTAATTTAAATTTATCATCTTCTTTGTTATGCATCTAGTATCATAGATTTCTTTGCAAACTCTATTTTTTGAGTTGTATATTAGAATTATTATTTTCTATCTTGAAGAACAGGAAGATTTAAGAATGAATATCTCACCACTCACCTACATGTGTTTTTTTTTAAGACTCTCATCATACATTCCCTGTACTAGAATGCAAAATTTCTTTCAGAACTAGTTAAATTAGGAACGACTGCTTTGTGTAGTATTTAAGTGTAGTAAGTTTATTTTAATTAGTTGCTGCTAGAAAACAAAGTTGAATCCATCTTTCTATTTCATGAGCCTGTAAATGGACAACCTTATTACCTGAGAAATAACTTCTTAGATCACATGATTGCTGAAATTTTATTTATGAGCTTTTGATCTTTAAATTGTGTGATGAAATTAGATTATTTATAAAATGGAAGCTTCCTATCTAGGTTGTACTCAATAGACATAGGAACTTATCTATTATCAACATATATAGTGCATCAACTCTATTGATTACAACTCCTTGGTTGACAATTTAATTTGTGGAAATATATCATTCATATAATTGCCCCAACAAGAATCCATCTCCATGGATTACTTGTTGGGCCTTCCTTCTACTAAGCATGGCAACAACTACGTTTTCGTGGTCATTGATAGATTCTCTAAGATGGCCATCATGGCGACCTGCAAGAAGAATATCACAACAAAATCCACTACTAAGCTCTTCTTTGAACGAGTGTGGGTATATTTTGAGATCCAAAAATCCATTATCTCAAATCAAGACAATAGGTTCCTAAGCACATTTTGGTCAAGTCTCTAGGTGATGTTGGATACCAAGCTCACTAAGTCCATGGCTTTCCACCCCCAAAATGATGGCTAAACAAAGGTCTTCAATAGGATGATTGTACACATTCTTCATATCTACAACTCAAAGCATCCACGCACATGGGATGAAATCCTCCCCTATGTTCAACACAACTATAACAAAGCTCTCCATAGCTCAACTGGCCACATCCACATTCAAGTGGGGTTTGGATTCTAGCCACTATGTTCCATTGATGTGGTCATACAATTTGCAGCTACTCGAGCAGATTCGACTCATGTCCAGTCTGAAGCTGATAGGAACAACTTCATTGAGTGCATTCAACACATTTGTCAACAGGTCCATGACATATTGGACAAAGTCAATACTAAGTACAAGCAATGTCATGATCAACATCGAGTTCCACACAAGTTCTAGGTGGGCGGACCTACCTATGGTTTTGTGCATGGATTTCACACATGGTTTTCTATCCATTGTATGTTGTAGATCCGGTCAAGGGAACTACGATTATGTTCTAATCCAGGGTTAATGGATTAGGGTTTATGGGTGCTTCGACATGTATATATATATATAATATTATATATATATATATATATATATATATACTAGATATATATAATATATAATATAGATATATGTATGTATGTATGTATGTATGTATGTATGTATGTATTATAACATTGAAAGGAATATAATGAAAAATCAATCTGGTAGTCCCGATTTTGGGATCCAGGGGAAAATCTCTAATTTTTTTTTTTATGTTTTATGCTCTTGCTATTGTTTGTTTTCTATTTTTAGAATTTGTATGCATGTAATTTCTGTACAGGTTTAAAATCTACATTTGATATAAGAGCTAGGTTTTGGTTTCAAGGGTACACCTTTGTTGCTAAGGGGGTTTTGCTCGGGCCTGTCGTAGACCCTATTTAGTGGGAGATCTACGGGATCGATTCTTGTGAGAAGATGGAGAGAAGTGGAAAGATAGAGATCGAGAAATTTAATGGTTAGAGTTTTTAGTTGTGGAAAATCAAGATGGAGGATCTGCTGGTGGATAAAGATCAGTGGATCGTGGTAGATCTGAGTACTAAACCAAGTGAAATGTTAGCTGAAGACTAGGCAAAGTTGGATCAAAAGGCAAGGAGAACAATACAATTGTGTATCAGATTCAGTATTGCTGAATGTATCAAGGGAAGCTTTGGTGAAGGCTTTCTGGGACAAGTTAAGGACTTTGTGCTAATATAAGTCTTTGGTGAATAAACTGTTCCTATGGAAAAAGTTGTATAACTTGAGGATGAAAGATGGAGACTCGATGACAGAGCATCTGAACACCTTTAATACTGTGGTAAGCCAATTATTATTTGTTGATATTAAAATTTTAGATGAAGATAAGTGCATCAATTTTTTGTGTTCTCTACCAGATTCATGGGATAGTTTGGTTGTTGCAATAGGTAGCAATTCAATTGCCTTGCAGTTTGATGAAATAGTCTCATCCTTGCTGCCACAGGAGATGAGACAAAAAAACATAGAGGACCAAAATGGTAATGCCTTATCTGTACTTTTGTCTATTCAATAAAGTGTTTGAACCTTTCTCCCATATGTTTGTATTGTTTCATAATGCTTATATGTGTGAATTGTATCTGATTCCTTTCACTTATATTCAAGAGATGGTGTGCTTTGATCGATTCTTTGTTTTCTATTGTGTTTGCAGGTACTTCTCAAGCGTATTAAGTACAGGAAGGAGTGATAGGATCAATACAAGGGAGACAAGAGGAAAGCGAAACTACAACTAGGTCTTCTCATCTTCTCATCTTCTCATCTTATCTATTTCTTATAGCAAAAGACTAAAACACTTTAAACTGTTGTTCTAGATATAGCTACTTATCTAGGGAATTAGTATTTATCCGTAGATACCAAATTCTCCAAAACAAATTGGCGACTCCGCTGGGGAACTATCACCTTTCCTAGTAGCTTATTCACCTCCTAGGACATTCTTGTAGACCCTACTTGTGTTCATTGACTATATTTAAGCTCTTTTGCATTGAATTTTGGTCCAAATTTGAGGTTAGATGACTCTTGAGTGGCCTCTCAGGAATCAACTCAGGCTTGGTCAGGGGACAATGTTTTGCAGAACACCCTTGAGTGAGAGATAGTCCTCTGCAGCGTAGTTAGGCCCTCTTTGACCGACGCTGATCCAACTTAGGGAAAATTTTCACCTTTGGATTGAGTTTTTTACCAAATTTCCTCTGCTTGATTGCTTGTTGATTGGTCAATGAATGTCATGTCTTAGAAAACAATTTTCTATGCCTTGTCTAGCCCTACTTTGATTTGATTGATTAATATTACTTTAATGTTTTCTTTTTCATTATCAGTCTATAGTAAAAGTTAGAATATAGTTGATTAATCTTTGTTCGAAAGAAAGTGTCGTAAAGTCTTCTTTTCCTTCGAAACAAAACTTTCGTCAAAGTCTTCATTCTTGTTAAATATTGATTGATTGTATGTGCATATTTCCTTTTTGTTCATCATAACAATAAGGGATTCGAAAAGAAAAACTTGCATCGTTCATATTGTATTTTGTGAATGCTTGAAAGGAATAGTGTAGGGAAATTGCATTAGATTGTGCTCTTTACTCTTTGATTGAAAGAAATCTGATTGCTCTATCCCTAAGCAGCTAGGATTTTCATCGTTAAATTGAATGAAAATAATGCTTATTGTATTAGTTGTATTTTAGGAATTGCAAACAACATCACGTGGTGAACCTTGAAAGGAAAATTACAAAGAAGATCAACTTAAAATTTATCTGAATTTATCTAATGGAGCATTGTCACCTAACGAAAAGCATTTAGAGTTCTAGGCTAGAGACGTGTTCCGACGTCGTAAAACAAAGTAGTTGTCACTAAATTGTCTGCAATACATCCTGGGTGTGATACCTGATTCCACGTATGTGAGTATATCGTAGCTCAGCCACGTACCTTTGGGTATATAGGGTGGTGTTACAGTACGTAAAGTAAATGGGAATGCTCTCACTGTGCGGTTTTTCATTAAACATCGCTTATATGGATTGGGCCTCCACGTACTTTTGGGTATATGTGGGAGGACAACACTAGGTTGATATCCATCCTTAGGTAATCGATTTGGCTGCCTTATACACTGTGATACACCGAACATAGCATTCAGGGAGATTGCCTACCCATACTTCTCGGTTCACCGTGAGTTATTCTGCAATTCACAGTTGCTTGGTAAACCTTTTTCCTAGATTATCCCTCTTTTTTTTTGTTATGTTACTTTGATTAAAATATAGTTAATTGACCACAGATAACAACTTCCACACTCGCTCCTTAGTTGATCTTAGGTTGAAACATATGGCAACAAATCCAGAGTCCACCGATCAAGGAATTACTTTTGATGGGAATCCTAGTCCTTTTCCTCCTTTCGGAAATATTGGTGCTCCTTATATGGCTACATTATCCCTACCAAGATATACCATTGGCTTACCAATATGGTTGTTTTCAACCTCCTTGGTTCAAAATGTCATGATAGCTCTGCAATTGAGTACTCCAACTGGACAAAATCAACCTCCAGGTGATCCTAAAGTTGACCCTTTGCCTTCTTCCTCGGTTGTTTCTTCCTCCCCTTCTTCCTCTTTGCCTGCTGAAAGTATTGGTACTAGTAACCAAGTGGCTAAGAAGAAGAAGAAAGGGAAGAAGAAGAAGAAGCAAATTCAACAGAGGGGCAACCAAGCAACCATTGCTTTG